>JAQQSK010000600.1:0-16233 GCA_028658325.1 Potorous gilbertii
AGCATTTTCTGGGGCCTCCTTTATTAAGGTGTTGACCCGTTTTTCATGCTTTTCTTGCATCTCTCTCATTTCTTTTCCCAGTTTTTCCTCCACCTGTCTGACTTGATTTTCAAAATCCTTTTTGAGCTCTTCCATGGCCTGAGCCCATGGGGTATGTATTTCAGATATTTTGGATACAGAGGCTTTGACTCCTATGTCTTTACCTGATGGTAAGCATATCTCATCGTCCTCAGAGAGGAATGGCGCAATCCTCTGGTCACCAAGAAAATAACCTTCTATGGTCTTATTTTTTTTCCCTTTTCTGGGCATTTTCCCAGCCAGTTGCTTGACTTCTGAGAGTCCTCTCCCCACCCTGGCCCAGATCCGCCCAGCCAGTACTTGTAGTCTGAGATTCAAATGCTGCTCCCCAGCCTCAGGGCTTTTGGTGGCAGGCCTGAGTGCTCTTCAATGGGAGCTTATCTGCTGGTTCTCAGGTGGGGGCAGGTCCGCTTCTCAGGCTCAGTTCCCTCAGAGGGGTTGTGCAGAGATCTCTTGCAATGGAGCATGGGCGGAGCCCCGGGAGTCTCTTGAGGAGCTGCCTCCGCCTCTGCCGCGGCCTCCACCTCTGCCACGGCCGCCACCTCCCGAGGGGGTCCGAGTCCCGGAGATACCCCACTCCCCTCTCAGCCTGTCTCTCTCACTGACCTGTGCGTCTGTGGATGGAGGGACCTTCGCAGCCGCGGGAGAATCAGGTCCCTGAAGCCTGCTGGGCTCTGCTTGCTCCTCTCAGTGCTGCGTGGCCGGGGCAGGGCAGGGGAGTGCTCCACAGGGTAGGGCTCCGCTCCCGTCCGGAGTACCTTTGCGGTCGGTTTTTCAGGGCTCTCTGCAATGGAAATCTCCTTCACTGTGTTGCTGCGCAGCTTCCACTGCTCCAGAATTTGTCAGGAGTTCTTTTTAGAGGGAATCCATGGGCTGTGGGTTCGGAGCTAGCAAATGTGAGTCTTTCTACTCTGCCATCTTGGCTCCGCCCCCCCAGAGCAGTTTTTCATGATAATTTCTTGAAAGACAATGCATGGGCTCTTTTTTTGATCATCATGTTCAGGTAGTCCAATAATTTTAAAATTGTCTATCCTCGATCTATTTTCCAGGTCAGTTGTTTTTTCCAATGAGATATTTCACATTGTCTGCTATGTTTTTTTTCATTTCTTTGGCTTTGTTTTATAATTTCTTGATTTTTCATGAAGTCATTAGCTTTCATCGACTCTATTCTAATCTGTAAGGAATTATTTTATTCAGTGACCTTTTGAATTTCTTTTTCCATATGGCTAATTCTGCTTTTTAGGGCATTCTTCTTCTCATTGGCTTTTTGGATCTCTTTTGACATTTGGGTTAGCCTATTTTTTAAAATGTTATTTTCTTCAGCATTTTTTTGCATCTCCTTTAGCTAGCAGTTGACTCCTTTTTCATGATTTTCCTGCATCACTCTCATTTATCTTCCCAATTTTTAATCTACTTCTCTCACCTGATTTTCAAAATCCTTTTTGAGCTCTTCCATGCCCTGAGATCCATTAATATTTCTCTTGAAGTCTTTGGATGAAGGAGCTTTTACTTTGTTGTATTCTGTTTGTATATTTTAGTCTTCCTTATCACCAAAGATTCTATGGTCTGATTTTTTTTCTGGCTTTTCCTAATTTTCCCAGTTATTTATATGACTTTTGAGCTCTTTGTTAAGGTAGTTTCTGCTTCCAGTAGAGGTGAACAGTGTACTCTCAGTCCCTGAATCTTCTCACAATCTATTGACTTAGAGCTCCAAAAATCAATACCCTTGCCCCTGCTGCTGCTCTCTTCAAGAAGTTCTTATTGTGGTAGAAAGACTCATATACACTAGCTTTTACCCCACAGCCTAAAAATTACCTGTAAAGAAGAATTCTCAACAAATTCTAGAGCAGCAGAAGCCACAGAACGATGGAGTGGTGGAAATTTCTAGACTAGAGTTATCTGAAAGACTGACAGGAAAGATCTGTCACACCTGATGCAGAACAGAGCCCAGCCCAGCCTTGGCCATGTGGAACCAGGAGGAGTAGAAGTGAGCAGGTTTCAGGGGCAGAATCTCCAGCAGCAGCACAGATCCCTCAACCCACAGGCACTAAATGTCAGTGAGAGTGTTTTTTCATCTGGTTCAGAAGGAAGCAGGGTGTCCCCGTAACTCAGGCCTCCTCATATGGCAGCAGCGGAGGCAGCAGCTGACAGGGGTTCCCAAGGCAGGGAGTAGCCTGAATTCATTGTTGAAGGTCTCATCATAAAGCCCCTGAAGGAAGTGAGCCCTGTGTGGTGGCCCTGCCCCCACCTGAGAAGCTGATCTTAATCTCACACTGAATAGCAACTCTGATTTCTGCCTAAAACTCCTGAGGGATTGGAGCAGCTCATCTGAATCTCAGCCCCCAGTGCTGGCTTGATTGAACTGGAGGCTAGGTAGGTGTGGAGAAGAAACTCAGAAGTCAAGTAACTGGCTGGTAAAATGCTCTAAGAAGGGAAAAAAATAAGACTATAGAAGGTTACTTTCTTGGGGAACAAGTGTCTCCCCCCCATCCTTTCAGATAAGGAAGAACAAGGAATACTGTCGCAGGAAGTCAAGACCCCTGCCTCCAGGGCCTCCAGAGGGAATAAAAATTGGGCTCAGGCAATAGAAGAGCTTGAAAAACAAGTTAGCAGCTTACTAAAGGAGAACCAAAAAAAAATGCTGAGAAAAAATAACAACTTTTAAAAGAGACTGACTCAATCAGAAAAAGAGGTCCAAAAAGTTAATGAGGAGAAGGTGGCTTTAAAAAGCAAGAATTAGTCAAACGGAGGAGAAGATTCAAAAGCTTGCTGAACAAAGTAATTCATCGAAAGAGAGAATTGAGTTCAGGGAAATGAATGACTATGGGTAAAACCAAGCAGTTAGAAAACAAAACCAAAAGTTTGAAAAAATAGAAGATAATGTGCAACATCTCATTGGAAAAACAACTGTCCTGGAAAATAGATCCAGGAGAAACAATTTAAAAATTATACGACTACCTGAAAGCCATGATCAAAAAAAAAAGTCTACACATTATCTTCCATGAAATTATCAAGGAAAACTTCCCTGATATTCTAGAAACAGAGGGCAAAATAAAATTGAAAGAATCCATTGATCACTTCCTGAAAGAGACCCAAGGAATGAAGCTCTTAGGAAAATTTTGGCCAAATTTCAGAGTTCCCAGATCAAGGAGAAAATACTGCAAGCAGCTAGAAATAAACAATTTAAGTATTGTGTAAATACAATCAGGATAACACAGGTTCTGGCAGCTTCAACATTAAGGGATCAAAAGTCTTGGAATGGAATATTTCAGAGGTCAAAGGAATTGGGATTGAAACCAAAAATCCCCTACCCAGCAAATCTGAGTATAATACTTCAAGGGAATAAATAGTCATTCAATAATATGGAGGACTTTTAAGCATTCATATTGAGGAAAAGACCAGATCTGTATAGAAAATTTGACTTTATAATACAGTAATCAAGAGAAGCATGAAAAGGTAAACAGGAAAGAAAAATCATTAAAGACTTTCTAAACCTGAACCATTTACATTACTACATGGAAAGAAAATATTTAGAACTCTTGAGTCTTTTACTATTTTGGTAGATGGAGAGATTGTACATACACACACACACTCATACACAGACAGAGAGCACAGGGTGTGTTGAATCAGAAGAGGTGATATCCACATACACAAAAAAATAAAATAAAATAAAATTTAAGGGATGGGGAGGAAAATACCGGGAGAAGAAAGGGAGAAATGGAATGGGGAAGGATATAACTCATAAAAGAGATAAGAAAAATCTTGTTGAATGGAGGAGGAGAGAGGAGTAAAGAGAAGCTACTCTTTCCACATATGGCTGAAGGAGGGAATAACATGCTCACTAAATTTGATATGAAAATCTATCTTATACCACAAGAAAGTAAGGGAGGATGTGACAAGTAGGGTGAGGGGAATGATAGATGGGAAGACAAATGGGAGAAAGGAGTTACTAGAAATAAACACTTTCAAGAAGGGACAAGGTCAATTGATGGGGGACACATAAGGACAGAGGACAGTATAGTCAGTATTACAAAACATTATTATGGAAGTCTTTTGCAAAATGACACCTATTTAGTCTTTATTGAATTGTTTGCCTTCTCAGTGGGGAGCAGGGGAAGGCGAGAAGTTAGAATTTAAAGTACTAGCAACGAAAGTTGAGAATTTTTATTGCATATAGTTGTGAAATAAGAAATATAGATAATGAGGTATAGAAATTTATATCGTCCTACAAGAAAAGGGAGAAGATGAGGATAAGGGGCGGGTGGGATGTTATAGAAGGGTGGGCTCATTGAGGGAAGGAGTAATCAGAATGTGAAGTATTAGGAAGGGGGGTAGGGGAGTGATGGGGAGAAAAATCAGACATGGTACAAAATGAGGTAAAAACAATTAGTATTAAACCAATTGACTGAATTAATTACTGAGAATAAATGAATGATATCTTTAGTTTGGGGAAAAGAATTTTAGTCTAAATTTCCCAGAAGAAGGTAACCTCAGGTAAAATTTGGCCATCTTGGGTCCTGACTTGTCAAATTTTTGATGACATTTTTTTCTTCTTAATTTTTAGTACAAAAGAAGGGTTGGATATGAAAAAGGGAAATTACAATCAGAAATTCATTGTGATATAAAAGACATGTTAAAAAAAAAAGAATGTGAGACATGACAATCCTAAAATATTCTGTCTTGGTCAAGAGAAAAATAAAAATTTGTGGAATAAAGGTATTTAAACAGAACATTTTATGAAAAATGTTGACTAGATACTGTATATTTAAAATAGGAGAACTGGCATGGTCAGGGGACTACATACTATAACATATAAGAACCCAAGAAAATAAAAAAAATCTAGCAATTTTAGGCTGGAGAAGAAAATGGTTAGAGAGGACAGGATCATTCTTCTCAAATAATTGCAGGACTATGTTTTGGAGGAGAAAATTAAAATTGATCTACTTGGCAGCAAAGACCAGTGTTAGGGACAATGGTTTGATGAGATAGAAAAGCAGATTTTGGGTGGGTTTAGAGAGGAAAAACTAATTATTAAAACTCTCCAAAAGTTGAATGAGATATCTCCAAATTTAATAAGGTCTTTAACTAAATTTAACTGTTCAAGGATGCTATAGAAAAGGTTATGTGTCAGTTATATTTTGGAAAAATGATCTCAAGATGGAGCCAAGATGGCAAAGTAAAGGCAGGGATTTACTTAAGCTCTCCCATAGGCCACTCCAAAAACACTTAAAAGATATCTGGAAATAAATTCTAGAGAGTAGGAAGCCCAAAGATGGAGTTAAACAAATTTGAAGCCCAAGACTACTGAAAAGGACAGAAGGACAGATCTATTGAACCAGGGTGAGAGAAGTGCACAGTCCAATACAAGTCATGTCGGCATAGCACTGGGCCAAGCAAACTAGGAGTGGGCATTGGGACCTACTGAATCATCTGTGGCAGTAGCAGTTCTAGAGCTCTCAGGTCACAGATGGTAATGGGGTCAAACAACTATTCAGAAGGAGGTCACAAGGGCCATTTTGTTAGTACTGAGGTAGGACTCTATTGCTTTGTCCACACTCAGATAGGAGTTGCAGTCATGGGTGATAATGCCAGGGTGAAGAAGAGCACTAGCACAGCAGAGTTTTCAGCCATAGTGGAGTGCGGCCCCTCTTTGCTATTCCAGGACAGGAAAGAATGTTTGTGGTCACTAACAGACCAGAGCAAAGGCCCACCAAATGGTAACCACCTCTCCTTAGATCATACCACCTTGGAAAAACTGAAAACTTACAGGTCCCTTCAAGTATCTCTGAAAACAGCTGCATAAAACCTTTGAAGCTTGGAAGAATGTGGTCTCTAACCTGGAAGCAGAACCTTATTTTAAGAAAAAGTTAGAAGTCAAGTAATAGGCAGAGAAAATGAACAATGAAAACAATTATTATAGAATGTTACTATGGTGACAAGAAAGATCAAAACAAATCTCAAAAGAAAAAAACAAAGTGAAAGTTCCTACATTCAAAGCCTCCAACAACAGGATGAATTTGTCTCAGACCATTGAAGAACTCAGAAAGAATTTTGAAACTCAAGTAAGAGAGGTAGAAGAAAAATTGGGAAGACAACAGAGAACGATGCAAGAAAATCATGAGAATCTAGTCAACAACTTGGTAAAGGAGATATGTGAAGAAAAAAAGTAAGTAAAACAATACCTTAAAATACAGAGTAGGCCAAATGACAAAAGAGGACCTGAAAACCAATGAGGAGAAGAATGCCTTAAAAAGAATAACTTGCCAAATGAGAAAAAGAGGCAAAAATGTTCAATGAAGAAAATAATTCCTTAAAAATTAGAATGGAGCAAAAAGAAGCATATGACTTTCTGAGAAATCAAGAAGCAATAAAATATGACCAAAAAAAGAGAAAACTATGTGAAATGGCAAATTGGGAAAACAAATAACTTGGAAAATAGTTCCAGGAGAAACAATTTTAAAATGATTGGACTACCTGAAATCCATGATCAAAAAGACGGTCTAGACATAATCTTTCAAGAAGTCACAGAAAACTGCTATGATATTCTAGAACCAGAAGGCAAAATAGAAATGGAAGAAATATACCATTCACCTCCTAAAAGAGATCCCAAAGTAAAAACTCCCAGAAATCTTATAACCAAATCCGAAAGATCCCATATCAGAGAAAATATTTCAAGCAGTCAGAAATAAACAATTCAAGTATCATGGAGTTTAAGTCAGGGTAACACAAGATTTAGAAGCTTCTAACTTAAAGGATTAGAGGGTTTGGGACATGATATTCAGGAGGGCAAAAGATCTAAGATTGCCACAAAAATAACCTACCCAGCAAAACTGAGTAGAATTCTTCAGGGAAAAAATGTGTATTCTATGTAAGAGAGGACTTTAAAGCATTCTTATTAAAAAGACCAGAGCGAAATAGGAAATTTGACTTTCAAATACCAGACACAAGAGAAGCAAAAGCAAAACATAAATAGAAAAGGGAGGCCATAAGGCACTTAACAAGATTAAACTTTTTACATTCTTGCATAGAGAAATGCTATTTTTAACTCATAAGACTTTTCTCATCATTTGGGTCCTTAGCAGAAATATATATAGCAAGAGCACACAGGTGTGAGTTGAATGTGAAGGAATGATATAAAAATAAAATTAAGGGGTGAGAGAATAATATTCTGGGAGAAAAAGAAAGGTAGAGGTAAAATGGGTTAAATTATCTCACATGAAATAGGCTAGGAAAAGTTTTTATGGTGGAGGGGAAGAGAGTCAGTGAATAAACCTTACTCTCATCAGAATTAGTTCAAAGAGGCAGTAACATACACATTTCAAGTGAATATAAAAATCTATCTAGCACTGTAGGAAGGTTAAGAGGGAATGGGGTAAGAGAAAGGTGGGGGTGATAGAAAGGAGTGCATATTGAGGGAGGAGTAGTCAGAAGGAAAACACTTTTTTTTTAGCAGTGATAGTGTGAAAGGAGAATTAGAATAGTAGAATAGAATAAATGAAAGGGGGGGAATCAGATGGAGGGAAATACAGTCAGCAAATTTCTCTGATAAAGGCCTCTTTCTCAAACATATAGAGAACTGTACCAAATTTATAAAAATAAGAGCCATTCCTCAATTAGTAAATGATCATTTATGATTAGTTTTCAAATGAAATAATCAAAGCTATCTAGAGCCATTTTAAAAAATACTCTAAATTACTATTGATTCAAGAAATCCAAATTAAAACAATTTTGTACCTATTAGATTAGCTAATAAGAGAGAAAAGGTAAATGACAAATGTTGAGGGAGATTTGGGTAAAATGAGACATTAATGCACTATTGGTAGAGTTGTGAACTGATTCAAACATTTTGTAAAGCAATTTGGAAGTATACCCAAAGTGCTATAAAACCATATAAAACTCTTTGGCCTAGCAACACTCCTACTAGGTCTATATCCTAAAAGAGATTTTTTTAAAAAAGACCTATATGTTCAAAAATACTTATAGCAGCTCATTTCTAGGCACAAATAATTAGAAATTAAGGGGATGCCCATTAAATTGTAAATGGATGAACAAGTTGTAGCATGGGATTATGATGGAATACTGTCATAGTACAACAAATGATGAGCAGGATGCTCTCAGAAACACCTGGAAAGACTAGCAAAGTGAAATGTACAGTATATAAAATAATAATAACATTTTAAGATGATCAACTGAGAATGACATAGCTATTTCTGAGCAATAAAATGACCTAAGACAACTCTGAAAGATTTAGTATGAAAAATGCTATCCACCCCCAGAGAAGGAACTGATTGTATCTGAATACAGATTAAAATGTATTTTTCCTACTTTCTTTTTTTCTTGAGTTTTTTGTCTGTGTTTTCCTTTACTACATGACTATTATGGATATCTTTTACATCACTATGCATGTTTAACTTATATCGAATTGCTTACTTTCTCAATGAAGGAGTAGGGAGGAGGAAGCGGAAGCATTGAGAATCCAAAGTTTTGAAAACTGTTACTTAAAATGTTTTTACATTAACCTGGGGAAAAATAAAATATTAAATATATATATATATATATATATATATATATATATATTTTGAAGCTGACATCTAAGGTTAGCTCTGTAATTCTGTAATCCTATTATATGATGTATATATTGTGAATAACACTTATAGAGTAGTTTTGAAGAGAACTTCTACAAACATGTATGGAAAATAATCTATGAAAGTACCAGTACCATTTGTTACTCTTATCAATTGAGTCATTTGGTTTATAGCATTCTAAACTATTATTTTATCCTCTATATGGTTTAAAATA
Organism: Potorous gilbertii; assembly: GCA_028658325.1. NCBI lineage: Eukaryota > Metazoa > Chordata > Mammalia > Diprotodontia > Potoroidae > Potorous > Potorous gilbertii. The sequence goes on from JAQQSK010000600.1 coordinate 8,878, forward strand.
TTCAACTAAATAAATTCAGGATTTACTCACAGGAAGTACATTTCATATTGGTTTAAAATTAATAGTACTTATTTTATTTTTACTTAGTATTCTTGTTGAATTATCTTAACAAAGAAACCATAAGTTCTATAATATGTGATTTGATGGAATATAAATTGTCTAAGATAGTATATAGTTTATAAGTTTATATTCTTTTTCTAAGTAGTCAATACTGCAAGCCTTAACAAAAAGAATTCTGGATAAAGTTATCTAGGAATCATGACACTAAACACATGCATGCAATTGCTCACACACACAAACACACAAGAAACGTTTCTATGTGAGCTTTCTTCCTTGCAACAACTCATTCTGGATATTTGATGCTCAATATGACATTTTTATTTTATTTAAGTTCTAAGTTCCTTACACTTGAATAAAACAATAGTAGTGCTACCTGCTTTTAGAATGTTTTAGAAACCACCAGAGCCACCCATCAATGTAGAAAGTCAGTGAGCTATAAATGGTCCCCTATGGCTATTTTATCTAATTATATTCTACTTGCCATAAACTGACTAAGGAGAATAGTAAATGTTATAAATTAATATGGGGCAAAGAGAAAAACAGGTGAAATCTTGTATATTAATTGAATACCCCCGTAGCATCTTTATAGAATGGAAAGTCATTCTCTGAGATAACTTGCTTACCTCAACCTATTTTTATGTTGACTAGTCACTGTTGCTACTGAAGGGCTATCACTGTGTAGCTACCTTCAGACTCTGAGAAGGTCATGGGATAATCTTGTTGTTCTTTTTTTTTTTTTTACTTCTTCCTTTCCTTCCTTCCTTTTTTCCATCTCTCCCTACCTTTTTCTTCTTCCTTCTCTCCTCCCCTTCCATCATTCTTTGATCCCCCTTCTTTCCTTCCTCCTTTCTTCCTCCTCCTCTTCACTTCCACCACCACCTCCTCCTTTTTTTTCTCCTTCTTCTCTTGAAAATAAATGGGAATATATAGAGGTATGGTTTCTCTTTTACACACTTATGAAACCTGCCCTTTTAATTCCTAATTCACCTTACTAACAGTTTCACTTTCTGATTCAGACTATGCATCTTCTCGCTTAAAATGTAACCTTAGCTTATGCCTGATAACAGAATCACTTTAGCTCCCATACACATGCTGTGGAATGAATCTGGAGAAAATGAAAACTTTCTGATTGTGTCCAATACAAATTTATATTACATACGATCAACTTAACTCTCACTATGGCAATGCCACTCTTTTACACATACCTGATCAATTCATTATCATTTTCACCATTTCACCATTTTCACCACCAGAAGTGTGGCTTTTACTAACTTTTTCATCCTTCCTCCCTCCTCCCATGATTCCTCCCTGGTTTTTCTTCTTAGTTGAGAATACTGATTTGTATCTCACTGCAAAGTATGAGGCTGTTTACCAAGAACTCTTTTTTCCCCTTTCTTCTTTTTTTCTTATAATCCAGATGCATTTTACCACTATCAAACACAAAAAGGTGGCCCTTCTCTTTAACAAAGTAAACCCCTCTATAAATGCAAGTGATCCTATTCCATTCTGTATTCTTCAGCAAATTACCATCTCCAGCATCCCCATAGTCTCACCTATTTTCTTATCATGTCTTCCTGGCTATCACACATAATATATTGTTCACACACATATCCACGGATCACCCATTCTCAAAAAAAAAAAATCCCCAAAACAAACAAAATAATGTTTCACTTGATCTATTCATCCCTGTAGCTATTGTACTTAATTGTTTTTTTTTTCTTTTTGGGGCTAAGCTCCTGAACAAAGTCAACTTTGATAGATGTCTCTACTTCCTTCTCACGATCTTTATAACTTTATATAATTTAACTTCTTATTTTATCATTCCATCAAAACTGTTCTCCCTAAAATGACTAACAATGTATAAATTACCAAATCTAATGGCCTTCTTTCAATTGTCATCCTTCTTGACCTCTCTGAAGACTTTGACTGTGTTAATCACACTCTTCTTCTTGATAATTCTCTCCTCCCTAGGTTTTTTTTTTAAAAACTACTCTCAGTTCTCCTCCCACATAATTGACTTCTCTTTCTTAGTCCTCTTTGCTGGATCTTCATCCAGGTCACAAATACTAATTGTGGCACCCCCATGACTCTCTCTCTCAGATGCTCTTCTCATCCTTCTCCCTTTATACTAATTCCTTTGCTTATCTCAGCTCCACAGATTCAATGATCATTTGATCGTTGATACTATGCTGATGACTTTCAGATATACTTATTCAAACCTAACATCTTTTTAACCTCCAGACTCTCATCTCCAATCATCTATTAGCTCACATTGGATATTTTGTTAACAACTTAAACTCAACATATCCAAATACTGACTTTACTGGTTTTCCTGACAAAGGCTTCCTTTTTTCAAAATTAAGTTTCTTTCAATGACCCTACTATCTGTTCAGTAATGCAGGCTCTCAACCTAGGTGCAATCATCGTCTCCTCACTCTCTCTCACCCTATCCCCACATTCATTCTGTTGACAAGGCTTGTTGATTTTATCTTCACAACATCTCTTGAATATTTTTACTTCTCTTATCTCATGCTGGCCTTATCTGGTATACTAAGTGAACTATGGCAATGGCCCATGGGATGATTTCCTGTTTCTCTCAACTCCAATCCATTCTCCATTCTCAATTAAAAGTGACATTCCAAAATGTTGGTCACCATGTCAGTCCCTCTCCACTCCTGTCAATAAGCACCAGTAGCTGTCTAACACTTCCAGCATCAAATACAAAATCCTGTTTGCTGATCAAATACCTTCACAATCTCCATCCTCCTGCCTCAATTTCCAGTCTTCTAATACGTTCTTCCTACTACATAATCTGTGATCTAATGATATTGGTTTTCTTTCTCTTCTTTGAACAAGATAAAACTCTGTCTCCTACCTCTAAGAATTTTCACTTACTCTTCCCCATATCTAGAATACTCTCTCCTTATCTCCGCACCTTGGGTTCCCTAGATTCCTTTAGGCTTCAGCTAAAAGACCATCTTTCATGAAAAGACTTCCCTATTAACTCCTTAATGACCATGTCTTCTGTTTATTATCTCTAACTAATCCTTAATATATCTAATTATTTACATATTTTTCTTCATATTTCACCCTGGTATGCTAAGATCTATGAGAGCAGGACTATATTTCACCTTTCATTGTATACCCAGCACTTAGCATTTTCTGGAACATAGTAGATAATTAATACATACTGAATGATTAATTAGGTAAAATCATATTTGTTCCATAATCATAGTGTAGCATTAGAGTTCCTTTTCTACCATTCACTAACCTAATAGTTTGTCAATTCCTACATTACTAATATCTTAATCCCCTTTTTCCCATCTATTCCAATATTCAACAACTTGTCACATTCAGATGAACAGCTCTTGACAGAACTCTGTCTCAGACTTAAATTCAATAGCTTCTTTTAGAACTTTGGGCAACTATGCCCCAAACAAGAAAATTGCCAAAGAAGGCTAAAAACAGCAAATGATTTTCTCAGACATAAAATTATGACCCATACAAAGGAATTACTTTTCTTAGAGGATAATTCTGTTACATTAAACTAAAAAAAAATGCTTATGTAAGGAAATCTAGGAACCAGAGTAGTGAAGTATGATAGAAAACATTTGAGTAAAGATCCATTAAAGACTGATAAAAATAAAGAGCAATTTTTTGTTACTATGTTTTATGATAGTCGATTGGACAGGAAGAAGAAAGAGAGCTTGAGTTGGGCATACACATGATACAGTAGTGATAAAGAAATTCAATTATTTACACATCCATTGCTACGTTATATCTGCAAAGAACAGAGCAGCTATTACTTTCTTGATATGTCTTAATAAAAATTTCATCATTCAAATATGGCAAAACAATAAAGAGATTTTTTTTCTGGAGCTTTTTCTCATTAAAAGGAGGGACTGGTTGCTAGAACTAATTTCATGGGAACTGTAAAATATCTCTGTGAAATTTATATCAGTTGTTCTAAAAATCAGAATGATTTGAGGGTAACAAAAGAGACTAAAGACAGTTAAAAAAAGTTGATTAACTATGTTGGCAGAAAGAGAAAGCTCAAAAAAAGATATAAGATTTTGTTTGGGTATGGTTGGGATCATAATAACTAGAAACAGGAAAGGCAAATTTGTTTAATTTAAATTTTGCTTTTTAGCTCTAGTAATATGAATTAATGTTGCTCTGAAAATGTTCAAACAAAAATTGCTAACAGGGAATTAATATTCAGGGTAAAGTAATGAAGTTTAGGCTCATAGTTGCCATTAATAATTCAAGTAACTTATCCCAATTGAACTATGATGGAAGATGAAGTTTCTGAGATATTTTTTTCATGTATTTGAAAGTCATGGATAATGGAAGAGTGATCACATGACTAGAGAAGAATAAATGTCCCACGCTTCTGAAAAGGCAAAAAAAGGCATGAGTGAACTTGATTTCAAATCCTGGGGAAAATATTATACTGTGTCCTTATAGGGATGACTAATAGACATATGAGGGAAAATATGAAATAAACAAACAAAAATGCTGATTCCAGAGAGCCTTTATCTAGTATGTGTCATGCAAGACTAATCTTATATTCTTTATCAGCAGGGCAACTAGACTATTATAAGAATGCAATGCTAGAGATATAGTTTATTTAGACTTCAGCAAAGCATTTCATTAAATATTTTCTTCTCCTCTTATTCTTCTTAGAAACATATTGAAAGATAGCAAAGTTAGACTTAATTATCCCAGTTGGATGGCAATATTTAGTGTTTCAATGTCACCTGGGCAGGAGGTATCCAATGGAATACCAGAGGGTCTTGTCAAGTGCTGGTTAATATCTTTATGAATTATTTGACTAAGAAGAGAGGTTGTATGCTCAACAAATTTCCAGAGGACACAAAACTAGAAAGGACAGTCAACACCCTGGATGACAAAGTCAAGATTCAAAAAAAATTTTTTTTCAGGGTATAGTTGTATTAAATAAGATGACATGCAATATATGCAATTGAACAGGGTTACAGTCAATGGTAAAAATAATCAACTTCCTAGGTAAATAATAAGGGAAACATGGTTAAAGAAAAAATACAAAACATACCATTCAGTGTTTTTTGGCAGATTTTAAGACAAATGATTCTGCTATATAATCTCTCAGCCATAAAACTAAACAAAACCCAATAATGTAGGCTACATTAAGAGATATGTAGTTTCCAAGAAATGAGTGACCCTGCCTATTATGCCTTGATTAGACTAAACTTGGAGTATTGTTTTACTACCAGGAATCATACCATAAAGGTAAATAACTTCTAGAGGAAGACAAAGGTACATGTCATGTTAAAGTAACTGAGGTTGTGTTGGCTTGAAAACAAGACTCAGAGGAGATAAAAAAAATGCTCTTCAAGTACTTGAAGGACTTTCATATAGAAAAAGGGATTAGTCTTGTTCTATCTGAACTAAGTATTAAGAACAAAAGATAACAGTTTAAAATCCAAAAGGTAAGTAGGATTGGAGTCAGAAGGAAAAAAATGTTAAAAATAAGGGCTATCCAACAGTGTCTTATGAGCAATTGGCTACCTTCTTATTAGAGGTCTTTGAGCAATGGATGTGTGACTACTTAAAAAAGGGATCCTTTTGGACGTAGGCTGAATTATATGACTACTGTGATACCTTCTAATTTGAAAATCCATACTTAGTTATGAGAGCAGTTTACATATTAACAAAATAGTAATAAAAATAGTTACTATAGTTATGAAAATATTTCTCAAAAAAACTGTCTAAAGAGAAATAGACACCTTTGTTTTTGACTTATCCAAAGAGCAGCAAGCATCCTGCTTTCTGATTTGTTATATTTGCATGTCCTCTCTCTGAACCCCCTCTTCCCTGATTTCTGATCTATTATGTTTCTCTCTTAAACCGCAGCTTAGCCATAAATACCTCAAATACACGTAAATGCGACAAATATGTATAAATAACTTACCCTTCACCGACTTCCCTTTAAGTAGCTGAAAATTTTGTCTTATTACTCCACTTTGCAAACTTCTTCTCAGGAAATAAATGCTGTTATAATCTTTGTAAATCAGACTCTAGCTCATTCTGGATTCCATATTTAGACCTGGATTTTCTTCCATTTTAGCAGTTCACAGGGTTTTTTTTTTTCAGTTCACTTTTCACTTAATCTTAAAATCAGGGGGAAAATTTCTCAGTGTTTAATACCTATGTGACCTGGGATTAGCCATTAGCTTCCTTCCCTACCCTCCCTTATTTGTAAATTGAGAGGATTGATGTAAATAATCTCTAAGAATTTTTCCATCTCTATGTCTTTGATCCTATTAGTTTTGCCTTAAATTGTGTATACTTTAATAAGCAATTTTAAATGACTTTCAGATGTACATAAATATTTAAAAGATCAGATTCTTCTTGCAGGCCATAATAGGATTGGTGGTATTGATGATGAAACTCATTGCTTTCCCATCAGTCTTCTAGCCAGGTGCAGGGGAAATAGGAAATGAAGTAATCTAATTCATAAGGACAGTTACCCCACTCCAACTCATAGGCCTCCATAGAATAGGAGGAAGATACATGTTGTGACTAAATATCTATAGGCTCCCCAATCTTTAATCTGCTTTTCTGATGTGATTTCTCCCCAGACTCATCTCATCACATTTCTCCCCATTTTTGTGCATTCTCCTACCAAAAGACCTCAGCCTTGCTTACTTTCCCTAATATTCTATGTGATCCCCTATTCCACATCCCCAGCCCCACTTCCCATATGCTGATCTGAAAAGAAACCAGAGAAAACTAGTGTTGTTTACATGCCTGTTTCAGCATTGTGGCTTCTTGCATCTTTACCATGGGACTTCTCTGCTAAAAGATGTTATTCCAAAGTCAAAACTTCCAGAAATTCAGGGAATTATCAATAACACCTGCATATAGCATGCCCCACCAAGTCTTCATGGCAATGTACTTAGCAAAGTCATTTTACTTGCCATCATTTGACTAGGTTGAATTACCAGGATTCCTATCTAGATGCTGCTTATTTCTTCCCCTGATTTAATAACTGCTTTTCTTATAGCTGAGAAGGGCCATATTTAGGATACAATAGGCATAATGGATGCGGCATTCCAGATATGAAATACTAAAGGGTCAGAAATAATGACAATAATTTCATATTTGATTATTCTTTTTTAAATAAATTTATTTATTTAACTTTTTACATTCATTTTTACAAGATTTTGGGTTCCAAAATTTTCTCCCCATTTGTCCCCTCCCCTCTCCCCAATACACTGAGCATTCTAATTACCCATATCACCAATCTGCCCT
>JAQQSK010000601.1:0-16232 GCA_028658325.1 Potorous gilbertii
GAACATTGTGGCCAAATTCCAGAGTTCCCAAGTCAAGGAGAAAATATTGCAAGCAGCTAGAAAGAAACAATTCCAGTGTTGTGGAAATACAATCAGGATAACACAAGATGTAGCAACTTCTACATTAAGGGATCAAAGGGCGTGGAATAGAATGTTCCAGAAGTCAAAGGAACTAGGACTAAAACCAAGAATTACCTACCCAGCAAAAGTGAGTATAATCATTCAGGGGAAAAATGGACAGTCAACAAAACAAAGAACTTTTACGCATTCTTCATGAAAAGATCAGAACTGAATAGAAAATTTGACTTTCAGATAGAAGAATCAAGAGAAGCATGAAAAAGTAAACAGGAAAAAGAAATCTTAAGGGACTTATTATAGTTGAAGTCTTTATATTTCTACTTGGAAAGATGGTGTTTGTAACTCATGAGACCTTTCTCAGTATTTGAGTAGTTGGAGGAGATAGACAGACATATAGATAGATAGATAGATGGCACAAGGTGAGTTGAATATGAAGGAATGATATGTAAAAAATAGTTAAGGGGTAAGAGAGGAATATATTGGGAGGAGAAAGGGAAAGACAGCATGGGTTAAATTATCACACGCAGAAGAGGCAAGAAGGAAGGTTGGGAATGTGAGAAAGAATGAGCGAACCTTACTCTTATTGGATTTGGCTTACGGAAGGAATAACATACACACATAACTGGGTATTTTACCCTTCAGGAAAGGAAGGGGGAAGAGAATAAGGGAGAGGGGGGAATGATAGAAGGAAGGGCAGATTGGAGGAGTGGGTAGTCAAGAAGCAAACACTTTTGAAAAAGGGACAGGGTCAATGGAGAAAACAGAATAATTGGGAGTAGTGATAGGGTGGAAGGAAAGGTAGTTAGTCACAACATGACAATTATGGAGGTGTTTTACATAACTACACATTTATAACCTCTATTGAATTGCTTGCTTTCTCAATGGGGGTGGGAAGAAGGGAGAACATTTGGAACTCAAATTTTTAAAAACAAATGTTAAAAAATTTGTTTTTACGTGCAACTGGGAAATAAGATATACAGACAATGGGACATAGAAATCTACTTTGCCCTTCAAGGAAGTAAAGGGGAAAGGAATAAGAGGGGAGGGATGATAAAGGGAGAGCAGACTGGGGAAGAGGTAATCAGAATACATGCCATCTGAGAGGAAGGGGAAAGATGGGGAGAAAATGTGGAACTCAAAGTCTTATGCAAATGAAAGTTGAAAACTAAAAATAGATAAATAAATTTAAATCTTGAAAAAAATGAGTAGTGTGAACACTGAATTCATGATAACGTAGATCAGTGGTAGAGAAAACATTCAATTTCCATCATAATATACCAGAAGCTCCGTGCCTATAGCACCAAGCATCATGATGTGTGTGTTTTGAGGCAAACCCAGTGATATATTTGCTTCCTTGAGATTACTGTGGTTCTGTAACTCCAATTTATAAAATTCAGAATCCAACTCTTTGTCCTTTACAAATGACTCTATCCATATACATACTTCTATCCACACACATACATACATCACGAAGGTGATGTCTTGACTTGCAAATAAATTGGATTTATCCTGACCCTAGCCTCCAGATTCATATGTGTCCGGTGGCAAGACGTAGATCAGGGTAACAGCAGCTAGTTTGCTTAGTGGATAGAAGAGTAGGCAGGGAATCAGAAAGACATCTTCCTGAGTTCAAATCAAGTCTTGGTCACTGAGCAAATTAACTAAGGAAAAATCCTACTGGTGACTTAGCTTCAGTAGCTACTGTCTGCATTAGGAATAGGAGGCAATAAGTGATGTTAACACACAGAGAAAAACTCTCTTTTGTTATTTGTTCTTTTTTTATTCTTCTCTAAACAGTGGGGGTCAGCAGAAGAAACTAGGGAGATGGAGTGACACGAAGAAAACTTCATCTGTCTCCAACTCAGATTCACCTACATGGAAAGAACTCTTATAAAACACTTATCAAGTTCTAAAGACAAACACTCTTAAAATTTGGGGAAAGATCTTGTAGGACCTCTAGCATAACTCCCTTATTTTATAAATGAGGAAAATGAAGTCCTAAGGAATTTAAGTGATGTGCACAATGTTATAAAGATAAAAGGTACCAGAGGATTTGAACCCAGGTACTCCTATACTAAATCCATCAAAATTATTTTGTGAGAACACCTTTAAGACAAGATAGTTGAATGTTATAATATCCAATACCCTGCTCTAACATCCTTAGGTCAATTGCAGTTAGAACCCCAGCTCAGGAACGTTTGAGTTACCCTGTCCCCAGTATGGTTTTGGCCAGAATTGTGCTGATTTTGCTGCACTCAATTCTTTTCTTATGGAACAAAATGCCTCCAGAAATATTGTTTTGCACAAAATTTATTTAGTTTTTTTTTAGGAGGGAAACAAATGATAATAGATGAAATATATCTTTTAACAGAAGTCAAAAATACCTCTTAGTTATTTGAATGAAGATACAAAATATGATCTTCCCAAAACGACCTATAGCCTATTTTTGATTCAAGATTGACGGTGGCAATGCTTCTCTGAAAATTTGCCAAGTCAGTTTGACCCTTATATATAAATAGAGGTCCAAGAGGAAAGAAGCCACTCAAATAAGCTATGATCAAGTACAGAAACAAGGGGACACAAATTTAAACTTCAATAAGGGACAGGCGCCAAAGGAATTCATGCAGAAGTCTTTGCAGAGAGTAATTAATACATTGCATATGGAATCAACTCACCAAGGGATGCAATAGAAGCAATTAGTATGAAGTTTTAATAAAGGAGTTAGACATGTATTTAGAGGAAAGAGAACCCTGTGATGTACAATTAATAACTCAGAGGCTGCAAAGGCGCCTATAGGACATGAGCTTTACGGCTCCTTTTCCCTATTCCCCCATCAGCCAGTCAACTAAGAACGTGCCTTAGTGAACACTCTCTCTGGCAGGCTCGGGGGAGTGCCTTGTCTGTAGGAATCAGAGAAATCTAAAAACAGCTCTGTTCTGTTTCCAAAAGGTAAATGAACCTTCTATGGAAAGCAGAGGTGTGAAAGGCTTAAGACAAACTCATTACAAGCTCCAGCACACATTTAGTGAAAAGAATTGTGACTTAGGATTTCACACTGTCCAGTGTCTCCAGGGAGTTTGGGAGGAACAGGTGAAATAAAAAGGCATTGTATTCAATTAAGCACTATGACTCAGGTGTCAGCTCAACTGGTCCCCCATCCTGTCAAGGCATACTCAGGCCACTTTGTTGAGTATTTATGGAAAGAAGAGAATAAACTCCTGGCTACAAGTAAACATTTATATCCATATCTTTCCAATCCATGGCCCCCTAATCCATGGCCAAAGGGAATTTAGTTTCCCAGCAGAATTTCCCACGTGGATGAATGAGGCTGGTAAAATCGATGAGTGAGCTGCCTACCCTGGTCTGTGATTTGTGTGAGAAACATGACTCTCAGGAAAAATTCTAGTCCATTGTCTGCTGGAGTGAATTAGACCCCGTCGTAAGATCGACTTCTTGTTTGTAGATATGTTTATGCCACAAGTCCTGGATCAGCCTTATAAGTAGATGGACTAGGCCTGTATAATTTAATTTTGAAGGGGACTGGAAAAGAGGTTAATCAATTAGTAGAATGCATTAAGTGCCTACTTTGTACCAGGGCATTATACTAGGCCCTGGGAATATAAAGACAAAAAAGCAGCATACCCTATTCTCAAGGACTCTGCATAGTTTGATTAACCCCTTTGCTAGCATCTTTCAAAAAGTTCAGAAAATCCATAGAGGTCCATGAACAGAAGTCTATATCAGAGGCAGCTGGTACACACAGCAGCCAAAACCAGAGACGAACTCACCCTGAGGAGACATCTACTTAATTTGTCCCAGCATGGCAGCTGAGATACTGTGTCTCACAAATCAGGAAATGACTTGTCAAAAAGCTATGTCATCTCCAGAAGTAAACTTTGGATAGGGGGATGGGAAATGTGTGGTAGTTTTCACTCACTATAAGATTGAGTCCGCTCTCCCCAGGGACTTAAAAGACATCAGATGGAAAAGTATATCCCAGTTCAGAAGGGATTGTTTTTCAATAATTCTGTTCCTCATAAAATAAACACCCTTTGTAAATAAACATTCTTTTGTAAAAGCTAATTCATATTCGCTGTTGTCGTTCAGTCATGTCCAACTCTTCATGTCCCCATTTGGGGTTTTCTTGGCAAAGATACTGGAATGGTTTTCCATTTCCTTCTCTAGACCATTTTATAGATTAAAAAACTGAGGCAAACAAGGTTAAGTGATTTGCCCAGGGTCACACAACTAGTAAGTATCTGAGATGGGATTTGAACTCGTAAAGATGAGTTCCTGATTCCATGTCCAGTGCTGTATCTCCTTCATCACCTAGCTGCCTGTTGTCAATTAGTTAATAGATATTGAGCAAATATCAACCAGCCAACATATTGGGCTGACAATCATGACTAGCAAGTGCAGTTGAAGAGATGTTAAAGGGCAAATCTCTATTGTAAGAAACATATTGGGTAGCAGCTTGTAAGGATAGCAATATAAAACCCCTCAAACCCTCAAGATTACCCTTAGAACCCTGAGGGGAGCTATAGCAGCCTTGGTATGGGAACCAAAACCTACTAGGCCATATGCAAGTTGAGAGGGTGAGCCCAAAGCCTACTGTTCTACGCAAAGATGTGTCACGGTCTCCCAATGAGACAGGAACTTTCCTATATATTCCCAGCATTTAGCACAGAGATCAGCACACAGTCCAAATTGTATATATGCTTTTACATACCAGTCTATAATCTGTCTCCCTCTTCTGACTCTATCCTCTGTACAAAAAGCACTGCAAGCTACTAAATACAGTAGCTTTAGGTATTAAGAGGGAGAATTAAGAATGAGAATCTATAATAGAGTAGATGGCTTCTTAGACATGGTGACTCTCCCTGTATATGGGAACACTTCCCTTGTTCCTCCACATTCTTACTTGGGGTTCTCTTTTGCTTCCAGAAAATAATATTTTTTTGTATTTCACTCCACACACTCCATAAGTTTGAAAATGCAATCCTCCGGGGAAAGTCAAGGCTCTCACTAACACTTTCACTGAGCAAAGGATTTCTGAACCTGAAATTTTCAGAGAATTTGATTGAGGAGGGCAGTAGAGCGCTAGGCTTAGTGTCTGATATGATAGCAGATGCATGGGAAGAGGGGAAAGAACACAGAAACCTCAAACTTGGGAATGGCCAAAACACATTTCTTCCATTTCAGAATTGTCCTGTGAACTTTTTACAGTCAAAGGAGGGGGGGGGGGGGCTCATATTATGACCCTGCCAACTGCTACTAGGCAATGTACCTTAGCCTCTCTGGGCTCTGTTTCTTATTCTGTGGAATGAAGGGTTTGGGCGGTATGACCCCTAAGGTTCCTGCTAAAGCTGTGTCTATACTCTCTCCATGAGGATGGGCAAAAAATTACCCTTTTGTAGGGGATTTGCTTAATCTGATGATCTTTCTTCTCTCCTTCCTTCACCCTGCTGCATAGGGCATTTTCATTTCCATTTAATTTTATTTCTAATTGAAGCAAATTTAATTATATGTAGTCTTGAGGATTTTGACTATTTTTTTAAAGTTACACACATAAGAGGAGATGCCTGGAAATCCCAGGTTGGGAATTATCTTTTATGAAAGTTTCTCCCCTCTACCCTCTCTGCTCCCCCCACCCTTAACTGAAGGCAAAGCAGAGACCCAGCCAAGCTTTGAATTTCCTCCTCTCTTATCCCCAACACCAAGTCCAAGTTGCTGGAATCCCTTATTAATACAATGTTACAGGTTGCTGGGGTTGAGGACTTCAAATGCATTGCTTTCCCTCCCTAGGCCCTGTACTCTATATTCCTCACTATCTCTTCTGACCATATCACCGGTGTCATCTCTGGGCTCTGTAATCTTTCCAGGGACCCGCTGAGTATGCAGTTCGCCTTAGGACCTCCATTAAAGCCTTGTCTCCAGTTCAGAAGTCAAAAGGCAGCACATTTGAGCCTCTGCTGAGCTGTGGGGAAACACTGAGATTGCTGCAGGAAAAGAAAGGGATATCAGTCAAAGCTTTCTGCAGAAAGCGAGGGGGCAGGGGGAGCCTCCTGAAAGTACTGCTACAAAGAAGCCTGTGTTGCACAAGTTCATTTTAAGCTGCAATGAGTTTATGAGCAAGCACTATTTTGGTCTCATCGGCATAGAATTCAAGAAACTTTACAGACTGGATCTAACTCTTTGGCAATCAAGGTGGGTCTTAGGATCAGGGAAGTTAGGAAACATGTTCTTTGATATGGCATTTGGAATGCCTGAAAAACTGGAGCAGATTTGGGTTCAAATCCAGACTCTGCTCTTTGCATCAAGGTTTCCTCATTTATAAAAGTGAGGAATTTGAACTAAGTGACCTCTAAGGTTGCTTCCAGCTCTAAAGCCATGGTCTACAATTTGATACAGTGGAGTCCTGGCTGGGGAATCAGGGAAGACTTGAAGTCAAATCCTTCGTTTATCAGCTGTACAACCACAGACAATTTCACTTAACCTCTCTTGGGCTAAGACAACTGTCTAAGAATGGACAGGTCTGTATTGGTGGAAGGATTTCTCATATATGGGAAATCACAGATTATAGCCTCATTGATCCACAGGCAATTATCTGAAATTGGACTGTCACTTGTACTCCTTTTCCTTAGATTAAGGTTTTTATCCAACTACAGGAACACTCTTAAGACAATGGCCCTCAGCAGCACTCCCCAGCCCCCATCTCCAACTATAAGGGGCACAGATGCCTTCAAGTTCAAATCTCACCCATTTTACAGACAAGGAAACTGAAACCTAGGAATTTAAGCCATTTGCCAGGTAGCAAATGTCAGAAGCAACATCTGAACACTTTGAATTGTCCAATGTTACTGATACTTCCTTGGTCAAAATGTAGTTGAAAAGTTATTCTAAGGCTGCCAAAGACAAGTTTGACTGTGTTCACAGTTGTGCTTTAGGTAAACTCTGCCCAAAGGCCATACTTGATCTCTGCCTTTTGAGTTGCATAATATCAGGGGAGCATATCTATTGGCTCTTGAGCTTTCTGGATGCTTCTCTCTCTACACCATTCATTTCTTCTGCACCTCTTGGAAAAAAGCAGCTAGGGACCCTGTCCAGTAGACAAGATGACTCAGAAGGAGGGAATATTCTGAGCTGGGGCTGGGGCTTGCTGGTGGGTGCTATGGTTCCAAAGCAGGGGGCGGACCTGCAGGTGGAACTGCTCAAGGATGTCAGTTTGCTGCCATGGCTGACACAGAGGTTTGATGCAGAGCTCTACAGGCTTTGTTTCTCACCCCATGCTGTGCATCATCTGCAGATGCTATGTGATTACTTTGAAGGAAGCTGGTAGGGAGTTTGTAATCAGCTCCAAAGGAGGGCCAACAGAAGTCAACGGCCTTTCTTTCTCTTCCCCTCATTTCCATGCCTCACACGTGTGGAGTAGGAGTCATTTCCTTACCTGGAGATTCTTGCTTTATGGCATATAATGGAATTCAAAACAAGAGGATAAATCATATATTTCCTACAAAAAGAACTTTTGAGGACCTCTGGTCCAGTCTGTCTCATTTTATAACTGAAGAAACTGATGTCTCTTAGAGATCTTAAGTATTTGCTTAGGTTCATAACAGTAAAAAGGAGCAGAAACCAGATTCAAACCAAGGTCAACTGACTCCAAATTCATCTGACTTCCAGCTCCTTCCATTGCTCCGATATGATATGTTCACTTAGAATCAGAGAATATTTAAGCTGAATGTATCTTCAGCATCATCTAGTCATTCCTTCATTGTGAAGAGAAAGAAACCAAGACCCAAAGAAGTAGTGACACTTCACCTCATATGTCTAATGAATAGTGGTAGGGTCCAAATTAGAAACCAGACTCATCTAGTATCCCCATCACTAGCTTCTTCAATCAACATGATAAGTTAGAAGGGAGGGTAATCCCACTGTAGGTGGCTGAGGAATGTATTCTGAAGAAGGTTACACTTAAATATGCATTTTTTTCTACTATAACAAATATCTGTATATTTAGAAACATCTGCCTGATTGATTTTTTAAAATTTTCATCCAGCTGTCAGATATCATTATAGTACTTTACACAGAACATCTAACATAGTAGATATACAATAAATATTTTGGATTGAGGTCCAGAAAAAATTTGAAGATGAAAAGCGTTAGAAACTATAAGATTTATCTAGTTGCTTTTTATCATTTCAGTCTTCCGTGTTTTCTTTAAAGTCATGTAGTTCAGAAAATATTTTGTGACTTTCCATGTGATGTGGTCATTTTGTCTTCTGAGATATTTTCTTTTGAGGGAAGGCAATCTAGACTAGCTGAAGGAGCAGAATGAATATGAGAAAGGGGAGATGATAGGCAGCAAGTGGCAAGCAAGTCATATCACCACAAATCACCTTGATGACCATACATGCAGCTCAGGAAATTGACCCCAAGAGCTTCAGGAATATTGGTTTCCCTGAAACTACCAGACCTGCTATCAGCCCAGCTCTTGCAGTGACCATTGATGGGAGAAATCATTGCATAGAAGAGGCTCACCTTTTTCATCACCAAAAGTGGCTGGCCAAATGCCACCAACAGGCAAACAGAGAATGATAACACTCCCAGAGTGTTCCTGCTTCCCATGACCATCATTCATGGAAGCAACACCCTATTGCAAAAGGGCTAGCCAGGTTCCACCATGTCCCACCCACCAACTGCCACCTATGGGGTAGCCAAGTCACCTTAGCTGAGATGGAAAAATATCTTAATGAAGAGTCAAGAGGCAGTGCACATCAGACAGATAAAATTACCAACATCATATTGGCCACCATGTCCACTCAGACCCTGATGGAGACAGCCACTATCTCCATATGTGGTTATTCCAGACAGGTCTGCACCTCAATACCACAAACTTTTGCTGTGGACCTCCTAAGTTTACTTAGGTTGGGAAAATGTCAAACAAGACTTTTTTTGTCTATGCCATTCTAAAACTTTATTTGAGGCATTATTTTAAAGTTTTTTGTAGAGGAATGTTAGGAAAGTTCAACTGGTTTGTTACCTCTAATCTGTCATCTTGGCTCTGCCCTCCTTAAGTAATACTTGAGACCAGATAGTGAAATGCATCTCCTGTTCCCCTACAGAGGAGTAGAAGACTGTATGTGCTGATATGTCTGGTAAGATTGCTGGTTCTCTTGGTTTTTCTTAACATTCTTTCATATGAAAAAGGTAAGTGTCATGTACTAGATGTTGTAGTTTATTGGGAAGTGACAATATAAAAAAACCAAAATCGTTATTAGAACTTATTAGGTACAGACATGGCTAGAGACATAGTACATAAAATAACTACTTATTTCATGCACATGAAAAACAAATTCTGTTTCAATTCAGTTAAATAAATATTTATTAAGCCAAAGCACATAGCACTATGCTAATAACTGGAGAGTTAAAGTATTTATATATTGTACAGGGATATAGAACACAAACAAATAGCTGAAACATTAAATAATATATAGTAAAACTATTATACAGGTATAAGCAAAGTTCTATGTGAACTATGGGGCTTGGGGAGTCATTACCAAGTAAGGAGGTCAAGAATGGCTACCTAGAAGAACCAGAATTGTAGTTGACTCTTGAAGAAGGAGTAGGGATTCAATAGCTGGATAGAGAGTAGGAAAGGAAGGACAATGTTACACTTCATTACCATACATGGACCAGCATTAAAATTTACCATGACATATTCATGACAGAAATAGATGTCTTTGAATAATTTTTAACACAAATACATAACATCCACATGAATCTGAATGGAATGGAAATGTGGCTTAACTGTCATGTGTGACTTTGTAAAGTTAGCCCAGGCTAAAAAAATATTGATTAACCTTTTAGTATCAAGTTTTATAGCCCTGAGGTGACATTGTACTTTTTCATTTTGCAGAGCAATTTAGGATCACAATAAAACAAGGAGAAATACTGATGGTGACTAAGGTTGATCCATTTTTTCTTCTCCTGTTGAGATCCCAAAGTGACAGTTGTCACTTATTTTAAACAATTCCTTCACATGTGATACATATCTGCCATTAGTAATCAATTATGCCTTTCTCAGTTGCAAAAGCAGGGTGAGAGTGGAAGTCTAGTATGTTCAGGGGATCATGAATGAAGAGGCAACTTTTATTGACAAGCTGGTGAAGAATGGACTGGACAGCTCTGAATTCAGAGTCAAATTATTTTTATAGGTGAAACAACAAACTGATAGGATGTTCTACCCTTCATCTTCTCCCTAATGTGTTCTGTGTCTCATTGTATTTCTTCCATCTCTTCTTTACATCCTGATATTCTTTTTGGGCTTCAGAAGTGAAGTAAAATCTTTCGATATTTGTTTTCCTAGCTCTAAAGGCATTCCTCTGTGTTAAGATACTCTGGAATTTTCACTGATTATTTTGAGACATCCAGTGGCTAAATAGTAAAAATTCATGTAATAAATTTTATGTAATTTTAATTACTTAAAATAAATTTATATAATCATATAAGCAGACTTGGTCTATACAATGACTAAATAGAAAGTTGAGAAGTAGAAGATCTAATCATTTATTCATCATTTTATCTAGAAAGTGCTGCCAGAAACATCTAGGATTCATTATGTGTTTGATTTTTAATTAAATTTTGATTGTTGAGCATTCAGAAACCCTTTACTGTTGCCAAATTTTTTGACTTCATATGGGGTCATGACCTACAGTTTAAAAAGCACTGATCTAGATAATGGTGAACAAAAGCACTGATGTTTCATTTACACAAAAGTTGCAAAATTGACTATTTTCACATCTATAATCAAAATGATCCTCCACTCATGAAGGTATGGAAAGAAGCTGCCAATTTGGAAGTCTGTCTTCTTTTCCCGAAGACTGGTATTTAGAAATCGAATTCCACTCTTCGTGTGCTAATTTTAAGTTGCTGATACATAATTTGATTTCAGTCAGATTGTGTTTTCAAGTAGAATATAGTAAAACTCTGTCTTCTCTACAATTAGTCAAATAAACAATTAACTGATTTTGTTGTTGTTCAATTGTGTCTGGCTCTTTGTGACTCTCAGAACCAACGCATGCCAATATTGTCCCTGGGTATTTTTGGTAAAGATAATGGAAGATTTTGCCATTTCCTTCTCTAGTGGATTAAGACTAATGGATTAATTGACTTGCCCAGGGTCACACAACACAGGTAGTGTGAGGCCGGATTTGGACTCAGGTTATACTTACTCCAGGCTCAGTCTTCTATCCACTGAGCCACCTAGCTACCCTATCTTAATTTTTACTAGTGGAGTATATTCCAGGATATTTATTAAACAGAGTTTGTAAGCACCAACAGAAAGGTAAGTAGTAATTAATAAGAATTCATATGGATTCATTGCAAATATATTTCATGAACTTAGCTTCATTCGTTTCCTTTTTGGTTGATAAGGATGATGATATTACAGAGTAAGGGAAATGCTATAGGTAAATTGTATGTGGATTTTACTATAATATTTGATAAAGTGTCTTGTGAGATATAAATTTTCAACATGTCCAATATATAACTTTACTCCTGCCACTGAGGACTCAAATGTTTTGACCTAAACTCCCTCTCACTGTCACTCCAAGTTCCCCACTGTATAGAGGGGAGCGCTAAGCATAAAAACCATCCTCTATCATGGTAGGACTCTGGAAGGAAGAATCATGAAGCAAATGGTGCCTATAACTAGCAATTCAGTTATTGCCTAAAATTCCTTCCTGAATCCAGGTGATTCAGAGTCATTGTTTTCTGTGACAAAAGTCTCCTTCCCAAGCTACCCCTCCCCACACTCTCATTAATATCAAGTTCCATCTTGATTCCTCGTTCCCTTCTCTTCTTTTACCCTACTCTTCATGGTGCTCTTTCTATATTCTCTTCACTCTTTAGCAAATTTACCTTAATTTTGTTATCTCTTCTTTTCAAACTTTTGTTTTTTTGTGCTCATAGAAATGTGACTCTCCAGGGTTGGTATCTATCTCCCTAATGCCCCTTTTTACCTGTGGTATCAAATATAAAATTGTATTTGTCACTCAAAGACCTTCATAACCTAGACCTTCCCATCCCTCAAATTCCTTATACTCCCACTGTGTACTCCTCTACTCTGAAATCCAATGACACTGGCCTCCTTGTTGTTCTGCAAACAAGACACTCCTATTCCAGACTCAATTTTCACTGACAATCTCCCATGCATGGAATGCTTTTCCTACTCAAATCTACCTTCTGGCTTCTCTGGCTTTTTAAAATTCACATCTAAAATCCTACCTTCTAATGGAAGTCTTTCCAAACCTTTCTTTTTTTTCTAGAGTCATTCCTCTGTTGATTATCTCCTATTTATAATGTTGCATAGCTTTTATGTACATAATTGTTTATGTGTTGGACTGTGTTCTTCAAGGTCAGGAACTGTCTTGCCTTAGCATTTAACATAGATCCTGGTACATAGTAAGCTCTTAATAAATGCTTATTGACCGATTGCTTGTTCCTCAAACTCTTTATTTTTCCTGATGCTGGACATATTCACTGGCTGACTCCGGTGCTTGGAAGTCTTTCCCACCTCATCTGTGCCTCCCAATTTCTCTGTTTTTTGTTTGTTTGTTGATTTTGTTTTAAGTCTCAGTTCAATGCTACTCTGCAAGTTTTTCCAGATGTACCTTAACTTCATTTTATTACTTCTCTTGATTATTTTCATTATACCCTGTCTATAGCTTGTTTGCATATAGCTGTTTTCATGTTCTGTCCCCCATTGGACTGACTTCCTGAGCACAGGGACTGTCTTTTCACTTTTCTTTGTATCCCCAGTGCTCAAGCACAGTTCCTGATGTATAGTAACAACTTAATAAGTTGTTGCTGCCTTGCCTTGGCCTGATACACTGGGCCAGAGGGATGAATTGCTATACTCCTTCATATGCTCTTCTATTTCCGGTCTCTTCCTCTACCATCATTACTTAGGGCCATTTCCTTTGAAGTTCATTCCATCTGTCTTTTCATTCAGCCCAAACCCTTCCTATGATAATCTATTGACATCCAGCCCACTTAATTCCATCATTCCTGGGGACTTCAATATCCATATTGATATACTCTCAGATATCTTCTCTATCATGTCTCATGTCAAGTCCCAAGAGCTTCACTCCTCTTCAGCCGTACAAGGGGATGCATATACATTGGAATCTATATCACCTATGCTTGCATCTCCATGATTTATATTTCAGAAATTCCTATCCCTGATAATAGTCTCCTGTTTTCCCATCTCTCCTTTTGCTTTCTCTCTTCTATGTAGGAAGGAGCCAAGCATTTATTTCACATCTAATGGGTACCAGGAACTCTGGTAAGCATTTTTTAAAATATTTTCACATTTTGTCCTCATAATAACCCTATAATGTGGGTGCTGTTATTATGTCCATTTTATAGTTAAGGAAACTGAGTCCAATATGGGTTAAGTGACTTGTTTAGGGTCATATAGCTAGTGTCTGAGACCAGATTTGAACTCAAGTTTTTCTAACTCCAGATCAAGCACTTTAACTATTGTGCTTGGCTGCTTCTAAAGCTTCTCTTGTAAATCATCACAACATTCCATTCTGCCATTCTGGTAATGAGCTTTTAATGTTGCCCGTGAAAATTATGCAACAATACTTCCATGAGCCCCCTGGAAATCTGTGTTACCTTAACTCACCTGGGTCCTCACTCCAGCATGGCAAAATTTATGTTCTTCCTTACTGAACATCTCTAGTGACTTTCAAAGATGATTTAAAACTTCATCTTCTCTCCTGAAGTTCTTGAAAATTTTGCTACTCCACTCGCTTCTCAGCATTTTTCCTTTGCTTTCAAATCTTAGGTACAGGATAACTAAATATTTTAAAACTATAGAATTACAGAAAATATTAATGGACAACCATTGTGTTCTTTAATAGATTACTACAGATTTTATTGTTATAACTTCCTTAACTAAGCAATCTTAGACAATTTGAAGTAAATAAGTATTTATTACGTGTCTACTGTGCTTGGTTGTAGTATTAAACAGATTTTGGGGGTATGTGTTAGGACTAAAGTTCTACCCTTAAGGAGCATATATGGTCTTGGAGGGAGTGACAATGACCAGATGTCACTGATGGTTATTTTCCTGTCCAAAAACTAGATCTGTGTCTCACATGACCTAACAGTTTGCAAATTTATAACTGGAGATGGAATAGAGAAGGAGAATCAGGTGAATAAATACAATGCCACTTGTGGTTATTAAATAATCATCAACATCATTCCATCTGCTCTTGCCCTCTTAAAAGAATGATGCCATCTGATCAAATGAGATAATATTTGCAAAGTGGATAGCACAGAATCTGACCATAACAGTTACTTAATAAATTCTTTTTCTTTCTCCTCCTTCCCTTGTTTCCCCAGATTTCTTTCTGTAGCTACTCAATAAAAAGATCTAAGCCCACATCCACTAAAAAAATTTTTAAAAATGTGTTTTTTTTTTCTTTTGAACTTAACTACAGTCTAGGTAGTGAATGGTATTCAGAAAATTTTGGCTTAAGGGAATTGTCCCTTCAAGGAGGCATATATTCTTGTCCATTATATGCAGTATTTGTTTAATGTAGAAACAATGGCTGACTAACAATACATGACAATATAAAGTCAATTCATAATAATACAATAATAAAAAAATCTGCCAAGTAGCTCTGAGCCTGCAACTTTCCTAAATCCCAAAAGCTTCTCTTAGATACAAAATAGATCTAGACTTCATATTTCTAGAAGATAAGAAGTTTATGATTATTTAGTTCCGATGTGGAATTGGTCAAAATATAAGGCACTAGACTCTTAAAAGTCTACATAAAAGCTCTATATGTTCTATAAATTTAGAAAAGAGGCTCAAAGTTGGCTCAACCAGTCAGACTTTTCCAAATATTGAAGAAGATAAAGGAATTGCAGGTGGCAAAATATTTTTAAAAAGCAAAAGACAGGGGGCAGAGCGAAGATGGCAGAGTAGAAAGATTCACATATGCTAGCTCCGAACCCACAGCCCATAAATCACCTGTAAAAAGAACTCCCAACAAATTCTGGAGCAGTGGAAGCTGCACAGCAACAGAGTGGAGGAGATTTGTGATCCAGAGAGCACTAAAAAACTGACACCAAGGGTCCATCATGCACTGGACTGGAGCGGAGCCCAGCCCTCCCCTGGCCGGGCGGCTCTGAGAGTTGCAGATCAGAGCAGGCTTCAGGGACAGAATCTCCGGAGACCACGAAGATCCCTCCACCCACAGGCACTACAGGCCAGTGAGAGAGTCTTCTGGACTGGCCGAGAGGGGAGTGGGGTGTCTCCATAACTCAGGCCCCCTTGGGAAGCAGCAGCAGGGAGAAGCAGCAGACAGGAGGTCAGCTCCATTACTGAAGGTCTCCAAATAAACCCCCTGAAGGAATTGAGCCTGGGAGGCAGCCCTACCCCAACCTGAGAAGTTGAATTTAATCTTACCCTGAATAGCAGCCAGGCCCGCCCACTGAGACCCCTGAACCTGGGGAGCAGCATTTGAACCTCAGACCCCAAGCACTAGCTAGGCAGATCTAGGTGGGGGTGGAGAGGAATCTCAGAAGTCAAGTAACTGGCTGGGAAAATACCCAGAAAAGGGAAAAAAAAATAAGACCATAGAAGGTGATTTTCTTGGTGACAACATGTTAGCTCCTTTCCTTTCTGATGAGGAAGAACAATGTTCACCATCAGGTAAAGGCATAGGAGTCAAGGCCTCTGTATCCCAAACATCTGAAATATATATCCAATGGGCTGAGGCCATGGAAGAGCTCAAAAAAGATTTTGAAAATCAAGTTAGACAGGTGGAGGAAAAACTGGGAAGAGAAATGAGAGAGATGCAAGAAAAGCATGAAAAATGGGCCAATACCTTGCTAAAGGAGACCCAAAAAAATGCTGAAGAAAATAACACCTTGAAAAATAGGCTAGGCAGAAAAAGCTCCTTGGGGGCGGAGCCAAGATGGCGGAGTAGAAAGACTCACCTATGCTAGGTCCGAACCCACAGCCCATAGATTTCCTGTAAAAAGAACTCCTGACAAATTCTGGATCAGTGGAAGCCGCGCAGCAACACAGTGAAGGAGATTTCCGTTGCAGAGAGCCCTGAAGAACCGACCGCAAA
>JAQQSK010000602.1:0-16232 GCA_028658325.1 Potorous gilbertii
TTTTGCCAATTGAGTTAGCCTATTTTTCAAGGTGTTATTTTCTTCAGCATTTTTTGGGCGTCCTTTATTAAGGTATTGACCAGTTTTTCATGCTTTTCTTGCATCTCTCTCACTTCTTTTCCCAGTTTTTCCTCCACCTGTCTGACTTGATTTTCAAAATCCTTTTTGAGCTCCTCCATGGCCTGAGCCCATGTAGTATCTCTTTCAGATATTTGGGATACAGAGGCTTTGACTCCTATGTCTTTACCTGGTGGTAAACATATCTCTTCGTCATCGTCAGAGAGGAATGGAGGAATCATCTTCTCAAGAAAATAACCATCTATGGTCTTAGTTTTTTTCCCCTTTTCTGGGCACTTTCCCAGCCAGTTACTTGTTTTCTGAGAGTCCTCTCCACTCCCTGGCCCACATCCGCCCAACTAGTGCTTGGGGTCTGAGATTCAAATGCTCCCAGCCAGTTACTCGAATTCTGAGAGTCCTCTCCACCACAGGCCTAGGTCCGCCCAGCTAGTGCTTGGGGTCTGGGATTCAAATGCTGCTCCCCAGCCTCAGGGCTTTTGGCGGCAGGCCTGACTGCTCTTCAATGGGAGCTTATCTGCTGGTTTTTAGGTGGGGGCAGGGCCGCCACTCAGGTTCAGTTCCCTCAGGAGGTTTATGCAGAGATCTTTTGTAATGGCGTTGGGGTGGAGCTCCTGCCTGCTCTGCAGGCCTCTGGCCAAGCGGCCTCTGCCTCTGCCGTGGCCACCGCCTCCCGAGCGGGTCCGAGTCCCGGAGATACCCCGCTCCCCTCTCAGCCCATCTCTCTCACTGACCTGTGCTTCTGTGGGTGGAGGGACCTACTTGGCCTCCTGGAGATTAAGGTCCCTGACGCCTGCTTGGGTCTACTCGCTCCTCTCAGTGCCGCGTGGCCGGATAGAGCTCAGCGGCTGGGGTAGGGGAAGGGGAGCGCTCCGCAGGTCAGTGCTACGCTCCCTTCTGGGGTACCTTTGCAGTCGGTTTTTCAGGACTCTCTGTAACGGAAATCTCCTTCACTGTGTTGCTGCGCAGCTTCCACTGTTTCAGAATTTGTCAAGAGTTCTTTTTACAGGAAATCTATGGGCTGCGGATTCGGAGCTAGCAAATGTGAGTCTTTCTACTCCGCCATCTTGGCTCCGCCCCCCCAGCTAACGATTTTATGAGCCACAAAGAAATTACAAAACAAAATAGAAAGAATGAAAAAAATGCAAGGCAATGTGAAATAACACTTTGGACAAAACAACTGACCAGGAAAGTAGATCCAGGAGAGCCAATTTAAAATTTATGGGACTACCTGAACACTATGATCACAAAAAGAGCCTACATCTTTCATGTAATTATCAAGAAAAACTGCCTTGATATTGCAAAACCAGCGGGTAAAATAAATATTGAAAGAATTCTCCAAACACCTCCTGAAAGGGATTCAAAAATAGAAACTCCTAGGCATATTGTAGAAAATTCCAGTGTTCACAGGTCAAGGAGAAAATATTGCAAGCAACTAGAAAGACACAATTCGTATATTGTGGAAATACAATCAGGATAGCACAAGAACTAGGATCTTCTACAGTAAGGTATCGAAGGGTTTGAAATATATTCCAGAAGTCAGAACAAACTAGGATTAAAACCAGGAATCACCTACCCAGAAAAACTGAGTATAAAATTTCACGGAAAATAACTGGTCATTCAGCGAAATGGAGGACGTGCAATCATACTTGATGAAAATAAAGCAGAGCTGAAAATAAAATTTGACTTTCAAACACGGGAATCAACAAAGTCATAAAAAAGATAAGCAAGGAAGAAAAATAACAAGTGATTTACTAAAATTAAACTCTTTACATTCCAACATGGAAAGAAAATAGTTCTAAATCTTGTAACTTTTCTCAGTGTCAAAGTAGTTTGAAGGATTATACGCACATATACATACATGCATACATACATACATTTGTGTGTGTGTGTGTGTGTGTGTGTGTATATATATACATATATATGTATATATATATATATATATATATATATATATATATATATATATATATACATATATATATATATATATAGAGAGAGAGAGAGAAAGAGAGAGAGAGAGAGAGAGAGAGAGAGAGAGAGAGAGAGAGAGAGGATTGAGTGTTAGGGTTAGGATTAAAGAGACAGAGACAGAGATAGAAACAGAGACAGTGACAGAAAG
Source organism: Potorous gilbertii (assembly GCA_028658325.1). Taxonomy (NCBI): domain Eukaryota; kingdom Metazoa; phylum Chordata; class Mammalia; order Diprotodontia; family Potoroidae; genus Potorous; species Potorous gilbertii. The sequence continues at coordinate 2,198 of JAQQSK010000602.1, forward strand.
CACAGCGTGAGTTGAAGAGGAAAGGATCACATCTAAAAAATAAATTTAAGGGGTCAGAGAGGAATATATTTGGAGGAGAAATGGAGAAATGAAATGGGGAAAATTATCTCTCATAAAAGAGGCAAGAGAAAGCTTTTTCAAAGGAGGGGAGAAGGGGGCAGTCAAGAGGGAAAAAGTTAAGCTTACACTTCTTTCATTTGACTCAAGGAAGGAATAACATGCACACCTAGCATGGAATTAAAATCTATCCTATAATATAGGAAAGTACAGGAAAAAGTGATAAGCAGGTTGGAGGAGGGTGATGGAAGAAAGACCAAGTGGGAGGAAGGAGCAATTAGGAGTAAACGCACTTGGGGAGGGGCAAGGCCAAAATGGATAATAGAAGAAGTGGGGAGCAGGATAGGAGGGAGTAAAAAATGGTTAGTATTACACAACATGACTATTATGGATTTAATTTGAAAATCTACACATATATAGTCTATTTTGAGTTGTTTGACTTCTCAGTGGGGAGGAGTGAGGAGGGAGGAAGAAAAAGAAGAAGAAACTCAAAGTTTTAGGAAAAAATGTTGAGAATAAAAAAATAAATGCATAAAGTTAAATATATATATATATATACATATACATATATGTATATATATATATACATATATGTATATATATATATATATATATATATATATATATATATATTCACCTTAGTCGCATTGCATAAAATAATTAAAATGAGTAGGAGAAATCATAAAGCAAATCAAAACGTAATACAAAAGGAAACAATCTGCTACATTCTGCGATTGAATTCTCTAGTTCTTTCCCTGTATGTCGAAGGCATTTTGCCTTAAGAGACCACTGGAAATTTTTTAAGTCCTTGCATTGCAATGAAGTTTTAAGTCTACCAGAGAAAATCCTCGCACACTGTGGTTGTTCCTGTGTATAAAATTCTCCTGGTTCTGCTACTTTCTTTCAGCAAGTCTTTCTGGGACTCTCTGATGTCTTCCTGTTCACCATTTCTTATGGCATAGTTGTATTCCATTATTTGCCTGTACCACAATTTATTCAGTCAATCCCCAATTGATGGATATTCCATTGATTTCCAGTTTTTAGCCATCACAACGAGTACTGCTACAAATATATTGGTACATGTGGGACCCTTTCCAATTTTTATGATCTCTTTGGGATACAGTCCTAGAAGTGGTATGCTAGGTTAACGGGTATTCACATTTTTGTCGTCCTTTGGGCATTTGTTTTCAAAATGCTCTCCAGAATGTCTGGGCGAGCTCACAGTTCCATCAACAAAGAATTAGTGTTCCAACTCTCCCACATCTTTTCCAACATTTATTATGATCTCGTTTTGTCAGGTTAGTCAATCTGATAGGTGTAATGTGGTATCTCATTTGTTTGAATAGAAATCTCTCTCTTCAATAGTGACTTAGAGCATTTTTTCACATGACTATAGAAAACTTTAATTTCTTCCTCTGAAAACTGCCTGTTCATATCCTCTGACCATATATCAATTGAGGAATGACTTGTTTTCTTGTACATTTGACTCAGTTCTCTATATATTTTAGGAATGAGGCCTTTATGACAGATTCTAGTCCCTAAAACTCTTTCCCAGTTTTCTGCTTCCCTCCTGATCTTGATTGCATTTCTTTGTGCAAAAACTTTTCAATTTAATGTAAACAAAATTATCCATTTTGTACTTTGTAATGTTTTCCGTCTCCTGGCTATTGAACAATTTCTCCATTCTCCTGAAATATACTCTATTCCTTGCTCCACTAAATTGTTTATAGTATCAATTTTTATACCTTCATCGGGTACCCATTTGGATTTTATTCTTGTGTATGGTGTCAGGCATTGGTGTACGCCCAGCTTCCAGCACACTATTTTTCAGTTTTCCCAGCAATTTTTTGAGAGAGTGAGTTCTTACCGCAGTAGCTGGGGTCCTTGTGTATATCAAAGCGTAGATTGCTACATTCATTTCCTACTGGATCTTGAGTACATATCCTATTGGACTGGTCTACTCTTCTGTTTCTTAGCCACTGCCAAGTGTTTCTGATAATTGCTGCATTATAACACAATTTGAAATCTGATAGACCTGGGCCACCTTCCCTAGCATTTCTTTTCATTAGTTCCCTAGATATGCTGGACTTTTTGTTCTTCCATATGCATTTTGATATAGTTTTTCTAGCTCCACAAAATAATTATCTGATAACATTGAAGAATTAAATTAATTTAATTAGAATTTTCATTTTTATTATAGTGACTTGGCCTACCCTTGAACAACTAATGTTTTCCACTTACTTAGATCTGACTTTACTTGTGCGTAAAGTGTTTTGTAATTGTGTTCATATAGTCCCTGGGTGTGTTTTGGCAGGTAACCTCCCAAATATTTTATAGTGTTTACCTTAGCTTTAAATGAGATTTCTCTTTCCATTCCTTGCTGTTGGACTTTGTTAGTAATGTATTGAAATGTCGATGCTTTTTGTGGGTTTATTTTGTAACTTGCACAATTGCCAGAGTTGTTTACTATTTCAAGTAGTATTTTTATTGATTCTCTGGGTTTCTCTAATTACATCGTCAATCATTTGCAAAGAGTGATAACTTAGTATCTACTTTGCCTACTCTCATTACTTCAGTTTCTTTTTCATCTGTTACTGCTACCGATACAGTTTCTAGAACCATACTAATTAATAGTGTGGATAATGGAACTACTGGTTCTACCATTGGTTTTACTGGAAATGCATCTACTTTACCCCAATTGCATATAATGTTTGATGAAGATTTACAGTGGATACCGCTTATAACTTTATGTAAAGTTCCATTTTTTCCCCTGTTCTCCAGTGTTTTCAATACGAGTGCTTGTTGTATTTTGTCAAAAGCTTTTTCTGTGTATGCTGAGACAGTCATGTGGTTTCTGTTAGTTTTGTTGTTGATATGACCATTAATTAAAAGTTTTCCTAATATTGAACCAGCCCAGCATTCCTAGTATAATTCCTACATGATCACAATGTATTATTCTCGAGATGATTTGCTGTATTCTTTTTGCTAAAATCTTATTTATAATTTTTGCATCTATATTCGTTAGAGACATCAGTTTAAAATTTGCTTTCTCTGTTTTGACTCTTCCTGATTTAGGTATCAGAACCATATTTTTATCATGACAAGAATTTTGAAGGACTCCTTCCCTGATTTCCCCTAATACTCTATATAGTTTTGGAATTAACTGTTCTTTAAATGCTTTATTGAATTCACTTGCAAATCCATTCTGCCCTGTAGATTTTTTCCTAGGGAGTTCATTGATCGTTGTTCAATTTTTTTTTGAGATGAGATTATTTAAGTATTAAACTCTGGCTTCTGTTAATCTGGGAAATTTATATATTTTGTTAAAATAATCCTCCACCTTGTCTACATTGCACAATTTATGGTCATACAGTTTGGCAAAGCAATTTCTAATTTTTTTTTATTTTCTTCTCGTTGGAGATGAGTTCATCCTTTTCATTTTTGATATTAGTAATTGATAGGAAAGCTATGCTTCTGGGGGACCTGAAACTCCTGCTTTCTGAGCTGGATAAATCTAACCTCAAAGTAAACAAAAAAATTAAGAAGGTGAACAAAGCTATGGATAAGTTAGATATTATAGATCTCTAGAGAAAATTGAATGGGGATAGAAAGGAAAATACTTTTTCTCAGCTGTGTGTGGCACACATACAAAAAATTGACCAAATACTTGGCCATAAACACCTCAGAATCTAGTTTAGAAAAGGAGAGACAATCAATGAATCCTTCTCAGATAAAAATTATATGTAATAAAACGCCATAGGAAGATAGACCAAAAATTATTTGGAAAATAAATATTCAATCTAATCCTAATGAATGAAGGGTTTTTATCAATAAATCGTAAAAACAATAAACACCTTCCTTCAAGAGAATAACAATAATCAGACAACTTACCAAAGCTTATGAGGTACGGCAAAACTAATTCTTAGGGAAATTTTATATTTTTTAATGTCTACATGAATAAAATAGAGAAAGAGGAGTTCAATGAATTGGGCATGCAGCAGAACAAGTTAGAGAAGAAGAAATTGAAAATCGTCAAATAAATACCAAATTAGAAATACCGAAAGCCAAAGGAGACATAATGAAATTGAAATTATGAAAACTATCAAACTAATAAATAAAACTAGAAATTGATTTCATGAAAAAACCAATGAAACTGAAAAATCTCTGGTAACTTTGACCAAAAAAGTAAAGAAGAAAGCCAAATCATCAATTTTTTAATAAGTTTTACATAGTTGATGTTCATGCACATTGTCGAAAATTGATGGATCAGTCAGAAGCCAGAATCCTTTATAAATCTTTAAGTTACTGACCCAGTTGGCAGGGAGGTATCAATAAAGAGGAAAAACAATAATGTAATAACTTAATTTTACATTCCTAAAAGAAATGGAAAATATTCATTTTACCAAATGTAACGTTTTAAGTGAAGAAACAAACAAACAAACAAAAACCAATATTTCCAAATCCCTATTTTAATCCTAGAATGAAGAGGGCACAAAGCCAAGAGAACAAAAGAGGGGAAATAAAATAGGAGCAGAGATAATGGATTGAGAGGAAGTCATGAAAACTATCTTATTATAAGCAGTTTTTCCTCCTTGAAACACAGTGTTCAAACTTCTGCCAGAAGAATTTTTTCAAACATAGAAATAAGTTAGTTTGCCATCTTCCAGGTGAAGGAAGCTAATCTCCCTCCCTCATTAAAAAAAGTTGTTCACAATCCGAAAATATAAAGTCAGTTCTGTCTGTCCATTTATTATTTTTTAGTCTATCTGCCTACCTAATTTGTTTTTTTTTTTTTGTTTATTAACTTCTATTTTAATGTCTTATCTCCCCAACCAGATTTTATGTTGTGATGTATAGACATAGTACAATACAATGTTGCTTTTTCCTTTTTAAGTTTATTTTCTATATACTTTGTTAAAGTAGTTCAAATAATGTCAGAGCTAGATGGAAACTATGGTACTCACATACTGGCTGTTCATTAACGACATGCAAGGAAAGACTCACAGAGGTGAAGCCAATAAATCCATAGTTCATCAATCAGAAATCTGAAGCAGGATAGGTACCAGCATTCCAGACTCAAAGTCCAATTTTCTTTCTATCAAACCACACAGCACTACTCAATTTTTATCACTTGACACTTGATAAATGAATCAATTAGACCTGAATTATTTTTTCCTCTTCCGGACTACAAAGGTAGAGAAAGAAAAAACACATCAGTAATCAAAGTGGGCAATTTCATGTATCATAGGATAACATTTTCACCTTCCATTCTTGGTGCTTCTCTCATGGGTAGAGACCTGCAATGTATGGGCAACTACGTGATCTAAAATGAAAAGTCTCAGGCAACATGGATTACAAGAAATCAATGGGACTATTTCAGACCTTTCTCATGTTTTATTTCCTCCCTATCCATTTTGTCCATTTCATTACACAGACATTTTGCATTTTATGAGGTCCTATAAGACTCATGAATTTAATGCTTCACACTCTTCTCAAATATGCTCGCTTTTGTATTGTTCTCTTTGTTTATGTTTCAAATTCTTAAGTTAGTCCAAGACTATATTAATTCATGGGTTGCCATGTGACACTCATAATATATTCTAAGACTGATACCAATCAATTATGATATAGAAGGAAAGATATAATACAATCGGCGGCTGAGATAAAGACCTTCTAGGGCTAGGAGGAGTCAGTTTCTTTCTACTCTCCACGGGAAAAGAAACAAAAGTTGGATTTTGTTCGGTTATGACTGCCAACAATTGTTCCAAAATATCAGTAAACTAAAAAGGATCCAGAGCAGGGCAAATAGTATATGAAAGAGTTTGGAATTCATAAGAACAAGAATTATTTGAAGGAACTTAGAAGACTGAAGTGTAAGAACAAAATAACAACAGCAACAATAACGACAACACTGTCTTCAAAGTATTAGAATGACAGTCATTTAGGAAAGGAATTATATTTTCATTTGGTTCTTAGATGGTAAAAGTAGGTTAAATGGGTAGAAGCTTCAAAGAGATAAATTCAGCCTTTATATCAGGGTAACAGAAATAAAAACAAGAATGTACAGGAAACACACTTTCTAATGATTACAGTTCTCAAAAACTTGAATGAGGTAGCTCAGGAATTAGTAAATTCCCTCTCGTTGTACGTAAGATGTGAGAGTGGGTGGGCTAGGGAATATCATTATATTATAGGAGGAATTGTTTAGAGGGTAGAAATAAGACTTCTTGTCACATAAAGTTCTTTCTAACTTTGAAATTCTGTAATGCTATGTCCTGTCTTCACTTTTAAATAACAAATACGTTGTGAAAAGGTAGAAAGAGATTGACTGACCACACAATTTGATTTCAGAGTACACAGGAAGTGTCTGGTTTATGGATGTCATAATTAGTGTCGTGATTACGTTCTGAAAGCTCAGTCACAGAGCACACTGAATTATTCCAAATTGGATCCTCTGGGCAAAGTGATTGCAATAATATATGTATGTGTATGTGTGTGTGTGTGTGAGTGTGTGTGTGTGTGTGTATACACATATATATAGGTAAACATTTTAATAGTTATATTTCAAAAAATAATTTATTGATTTCTAGTTTTCAACATTCAATTCCAAAAGATGTTGGGTTACAAATTTTCTCCCAATCCCCCCTCCACAAGCTCCGAGACAATGAATTCCAATTACCACTTCCCCCAAGCTTCCCTCCATTCTATCGCACCCCACTGTTCTCTTATCTCCTTTCCCTTTATTTTCCTGTAGGGCAAGACAGATGTCTATGCCCCTTTGCTTGTACGTCTTATTTTCCAGTTACATGTAAAAACAGTTTTTAACATTCATTTTTAAAACTTTGTAATTCCAACTTGTCTCCTTTATTCCCTCCCCATCCACCCCCATTGAGAAAGCAAGCAATTCAATATAGGTTATACATATTTAGTTAAGCAAAACACTTCCATAACAGTCATGTAGTGGAAGACTAATTCTATTTCCCTCCATCCTATACTCCTCCCATTTCTTCTATTCTCTCTTTGACCTTGTCCCTCCTCAGAAGCATTTACTTGTAATCACCCTTCCTCACATTTGCCCTCCCTTCTATCATCCACCATTTCTGTAGCGTAAAGAAAGATCTTCATACCAAACTGAGTTTGCATGTTATTCCCTCCTTAAGCCAAATCCAGTGAGAGTAAACTTCTCTATTTCCCTCTGTGCTCCACCCTCTTTCTCTCCATTGAAAAAGCTTTTTCTTGCTTCTTTTATGTGAGAGATAATTATATACATATACTAAAAAATTTCTCAAGGGCTAGAAATATTGTCTTTCCATGTAAGAACGTAAAGAGTAAAACTTTAGTAATTCCACAATGATTTCTCTTTCTTTTTTACCTGTTTTGCTTCTCTTGATTTTTGTGTATGAATGTCAAATTTTATATTCAGGTTGGGTCTTTTCATCAAGACTGCTTGGAAGTCCTCTATTTCATTTAATGACTTTTTCCCCCTGAAGTATTATCCTGAGTTTTGCTGGGTAGGTGATCCTTGGTTTTAGTCCTACTTCCGTTGATCTATGGAATATCATATCCTAACCCTTGTATCCCTTTGGGTAGAAGCTTGTGTTATTATCTATCCTGGATCTATTTTCCAGGTCAATTGTAAGAGAAATTTCATATTGTCTGCTTTTTTGTTCCTTTCGTTCTATTTTATAATTTCGTGGTTTTTAATAAAGTTATTAGCTTCCATTTACTCTATTCCAATCCTTAAAGAATGATTTTCTTATGTGAGATTTCAATTTCCTTTTCATCTGCACAATTCTTGATTTTAAGGATTTCTTCTCCTCATTGACTGTATGAATCTCCTTTGACCTTTTCACTAGTCTGTTTAAAGGTCCTATTTTCTTCAGAATTTCTGAAGTCCTCTTTCGCTAGCACTTGTCTTGGGCTTCCAGTATTAGCTTGCATCATTCTCCTGTCTCTTCTCAGGTGTTTCTCCAGTTCTTTACTTGATTTTCATATTCCTTTTTGACCTCTTCCATGGCATGAGATCATTTCATATTTTTCATGAAGATTTGGATGTAGAATCTTTGACTTTGTTGTCTTCTTCTGTTTGTATAATTTGGTATTCTTTTTCAACAAAGTAAGATTCTATAGTCTAAACTTTTTTTTCATGTATTGCTCATTTCGTCAGTCACTTACTTGACTTTTGATCTCTTTGTCAAGGTCGTTCTCTGCTTCCAGTGAGGGTGGGTAGAGTGTACTGTCATCTGCTTTATCCCACCCCCTCAATCTTTGATTTTAGAATTCCAAAAAAAGCCACTGCTGCGGCCTCTCACGGTACTTTGGATGCAGTGGAATCCTCCACCCACTCTGCTGCCCTGGGACTGGGGCCGGGTCACTCTACTCTCTCACTCAGGTCCCACAAGTTTTATCCACTCACCTTCCAATTTGATCTCTATGTTTCCGGGTTGTGAAGTCTGGAAACTTCCAGAGATTCCACGAATTCAGTCCCCTTGAAGTCTGCTCAGGTCCAGTCTGTGCACGTGGGACCTAAGCTGAACTACTTCTGCTCCAAGGCTGTACAATATATTCTTCTCACTGGCCTTGAAAGTGAAAAGTCCCTAATTCTTTTTCTACCATAGGTACGTACACCTGGAAGTGTCTTTTCTGTTACTATAGGGAAGGACCCTAGTACTGACAGGTAACAAATGAGTTCTAAGTCTCTCCATTTATTTGGAGCAGTACTGATCTTACAATAGGATGATTCATATACCGTATCATCCATAAAACCTACCTCACTCTCATATTCCTAAATGTAACAAGTAGGAGAAAAGAACACATTGGCACAACAACAGAGGAATTTGCAGTTACCATTGCTAATGTGAATTTAAGTGGTATCTTGATAGGTCTATCCATTCCTAAAAGTATAGAACATAGTACTGAGTTCAGGGTTTATTTCCTCCTTCTAGGCAGATTCTTTTTGTAATAACATTCCTACACACACACATATGCGTGTATATGTATATGCCTCTGTGTGTGTTTCTCTGTGTGTGTAACTATGTGTTTACATGTAGTTAATATAGGTATATAAAGCAGGCAATTAAATGATGCCTCAAATGATGTTTTTTCATTGTTCATATGTAGAAGACTCATCGTTCTCTGGGTTTTGTTTGAGGAGTTTGGAGAGACTGGTTAATACAAAGAGTACAATGCAGCAGAAATTTAAAGTAAATATACTCTACCCTTTCCCTGTGGCTTCATTTCTTGTAACTATTGTTTTATAAATTTGGGACAGAAAATAAGAAAGAGTTGTGAACTTTCAAAAGTTTGTGGTTGATATCCATCATCTCCTAAATCCATTTTAACAACTTGTGTCTTCGTTGGAAAGTGATATTAAAGGTAAGGTGATGAAATGATAGATAACTTACTTCTAAGATCTCCCCCGATCACTTTTTGTCCTCTCTATTTTACTTCTTCTGCACAACCTTCAGGTCCCTGCTCATATCACTTATTTTTTTCCTTCACATCTCTTCATTCCTCTCTATGACACTTTCCATCATTCTTTTATTTTAAGTATTTTTGGGGGATTCTTATAACTTGCCACGTAATAGGTACAGGGAACTCTACATGAGTCTTCCTATTATTTAAATGGTAGTCATAGAGAGATGTCTGTAGAACTGAATGGTGAAGCAACTTGACAAATATTCCATTATTAAGTGGAGTCAGAAATGAGACTTGATGCCAGAGCTTCCCAAAAGACAAATAAAAAGAAAGAAAAATAAGCTAGCAATTGAAATTGCTTCTTGTGGGTAATTAGAGAGGGGATCAAGTGCAAAGATAATTTCTGAGGAGACTTGAACGTTAGAATAAAGAATTAGGACAGTATTAAATAAACAAGGATCTCAGATATAATACAATTTTGACTGTGAATAAATAAAATAAGTACTTTACATTTCCTTTAATTTGGTTAATTACTTTATTTATAAAGGAACACTGGTTTTAGTGATTTCATATCATGCCTGTACATTTTAAGTAGTAGATGAGCAGGTATCGTTAACATTTTTCAAAAAGATGAGAAAGGTGATGTACAGACGTGCTAAATGAAATCAACAATGAGTCAGCTGCAGAAACATGACTTCTCATGTTTTCTAACATTGAAAACATTTTCCAGATGTTCTATATTGTCATAGGATAGAACATTTTTGATAACTGCAATTTAGATTTAAATCAAACGGAAAAAATTGTGCTTGTATTTTTTTCTTTACCTGTTTTTAGAAGTAAATGATATAGTTCAATCAACATATGTATCATTCACTTAGTCCAGGGGGAAAAGTCAGTACCCCGAACTTCATAGAAAATTCAGAGAAATAAAGACCAATCTACTAGACTTTCAACTGTCTAAACATCAGCAATGTATACATCACAAATCAAAAGACCGATCCAAGTGTCTGACCATCCATGCATATTTGTGTATGTTTGTCTTCCCTTGCCAAATGAGACCATGCCATCAGAGAAATGATGACATGACTTTTATTTTTTGAGTGAAGGAGGACTGTGTGGGACACCAACCTCACTTCTCCTCCAGAGCCATCTCAGTGCAGTGACCAGATATTCATCAAGATGACTGGAGATCTTTCTGTATCACAGACTCAAAGACATACTTCAAAAGCCACGAAAAGGAATATTGTCATGAGAAAGAAGCAAAGCAGAAAATAAAAGATCATAGAATTTTTCTATGGGGACTAGAACCAAAACACAAACATCAAAAAGGTAATGATTGAGGCTATATTCCTATACAAAACTTCAGAATGGAATGTGAACTTGTCTCAAGTACACAGGACCTTCGTGGAAGAGCTCAGGGAGGATTTTAACACCAAAATCAGAGAAATAGAAGAAAATTTGAAAAATGGCTTTAAAAATAAGGAAAAAGAAATCACTGAAGAATTTAAAAGGACAACTGGAGATATGGATAGGGAAGTACAAAACCTAACTATGGCAAATAATTATTGAAAAGAAACAACTGGACAGATGGAAAAGGAGCTGCAAAATGTAACTGAAGAAAACAATTTGATAAAAAAAAAGGGAGTAGGGTGAGCATAAACTAATGAAATCTGTGAGACATCAATAATCCGTCAAACAGAATCTAAAGAACGAGAAGATGGAAGAAAACGTAAAATATCTTATTATAAAAAGAACTGACTTGGAAAATGGATCCAGGAGAGACAACTCTAAGTATTAATCGTCCACAAGAAGGCAAGGATGATAAAAAGAGACTGAACATTATCATCTAAAAAATCATCAAGAAAAATTGACCAGAAGTCCTAGACACAGAGGGCAAAATAGTGACTGAATGAATCCACTGCTCACCTCTTGAAAGAGGCACCAAACTAAAAACACAAAGGAATATTATTGCCAAATTACAGAACTATCAAGTGAGGGACAAAATACTGCAGGAAACCAGAAAGAAACAATTCAAATATCGAGGAGCTACGGTCAAGAACACAAAGAATCGTGTAACTTCTACATTAAAAGATCAATGGAATTGAAATATGATATTATGAAAGGGAAAGGAGCAAGGACTACGACCGAGGATTAATTACACAGCAAAGTTGAGCAGAATAGTTCAGGCAAGGACATGGACATTCAATGATATAAGGGATTTCCAGACCTTGCTGATGAAAAGGCCAGAACTCAACAGAAAATTTTATCTTCAAATGCAAGTCTCAAGAGAGGCATAAAAAAGTAAACAGGGGGACAAAGGCAAAGCCTTGTTACACAATATGGGCAAACAGTTTTCAGTCCTATAATAGAAGATGATACTTGTTACTCTTGAGAACTGAATATTTCTTATGAAATGGAAAAGAGATAGAAAAGGACAGGGGGAGTATATACAAATTAAATGAAGAAACACATTAGAAATGAGGGCATACAAAGAGGATAAAAGTAAAAGGTTGCAGCAGAACATTTTGTGTTTCATCTGATATAAGAATAGTAGGGGTAGCAATTTTATCTCAAACAAAGCAATAGCAGAAATAGACAATTAAAAGAAATAAGGAAGGAAAACTATATCCTGCTAAAAGCCAACATATACAAGAAAGCAACTTCATTACTAAACATATATGCTCCAAGTGGTATATCATGCAAATTTTTAGAGGAAAAGTTAAGGAAATTATATGAAGAAATAGAAAGCAAAACTATGTTAGTGAGGACCTCAATATCCCCTTCTCTGACCTCGATAAGTTTAACATCAAGATAAACAAGAAAGAAGTTAAGGAGGTGAATAAAACTCTGGATAAGTCAGATAACGATAAATCTCTGGACATAACTGAATGGGGAATGAAAAGGATATATCTTTGTTCTCAGGGGTACATGCAACATATACAAAAACTGACCATGCACTAGGTCACAAAAAGCCCACAATCCAGTGCAGAAAGGCAGAGAGAGTCAATGCAACCCTCTAAGATAATAACACAATAAAATTTCCAGGTAACCAAAAACCATGGAAATAAAGGTAAAAAGTGTTTGGAAGCTAAATAATTTAATCTGAAAGAATGAGTGAGTTAAACAACAAATTTTAGAAGCTATCAAACACTTTATTCAAGAGAAGGACAATAATGGGACAAATTACCAAGTCTTATGGGATACTACAAATCAGTTCTTAAGGGATGTTTTCTATCTTTGAATCCCTACATGAATAAAATAGAGAAAGAGGAGATCAGTACATTGGGCATGCAGCAGAAAAATTTTGAAACAAAAACAAATTGAAAATACCCCAGTAAATACCAAATTAGAAATACTGAAAACCTAAGGTGAGATTAACAAAATTGAAATTAAGAAAACTATTGAAGTAATAAATAAAATTAAGGATTGGTTTTATAAAAACAAAACAATGAAATTGAAAAACCATTGGTCAATTATATTAAAAAGAATGCAAAATTACCAATATCAAAAATGAAAAGGGTGAACACACTTCCAACGAAGAGGAAATTAAAACAATAATTAGAAAATACTTTGCGGGGGCGGAGCCAAGATGGCAGAGTAGAAAGACTCACCTATGCTAGGTGCGAACCCACAGCCCATAGATTTCCTGTAAAAAGAACTCCAGACAAATTCTGGAACAGTGGAAGCCACGCAGCAACACAGTGAAGGAGATTTCTGCTGCAGAGAGCCCTGAAAAACCGACCGCAAAGGTACCCCGGACGGGAGTGGAGTCCTGCCCCGGCCAAGCGCTCCTATCACCCGCCTCGGCCACGCGGCACTGAGAGGAGCGAGCAGAGCCCCGCAGGCGTCAGGGACCTGAATCTCCGGGTGGCCACGAAGGTCCCTCCACCCAGAGACGCACAGGTCAGTGAGAGAGACAGGCTGAGAGGGGAGTGGGGGATCTCCGGGACTCGGAACCCCTAGGAAGCGGCTGCTGTGGCACAGGCTGAGGCAGCTCGGGCAGAGGCAGAGGCAGCTCAGCCAGAGACTCCCAGAGCAGGCGGGAGCTCCACCCCAGCTCTACTACAAAGGATCTCTGTATAAACCTCCTGAGGGAACTGAGCCTGAGAGGCGGTCCTGCACCCACCTGAGAACCAGCAGATAAGCCTCCATTGAAGAGCAGTCAGGCCTGCCGCCAAAAGCCATGAGGCTGGGGAGCAGCATTTGAATCTCAGACGCCAAGCACTCCTGGGCGGATCTGGGCCAGGGGGAGGAGAGGACTCTCTGAAGTCAAGTAACTGGCTGGGAAAATGCCCAGAAAAGGGAAAAAAAAAACTAAGACCATAGATGGCTATTTTCTTGAGAAGATCATTCCTACATTTGTCTCTGACGATGAGGAGTTCTGCTTACCATCAGGTAGAGACATGGGAGTCAAAGCCTCTGTATCCCAAATATCTGAAAGAGATACCCCATGGGCTCAGGCCATGGAGGAGTTCAAAAAGGATTTTGAAAATCATGTCAGGCAGGTGGAGGAAAAACTGGGAAGAGAAATGAGAGAGATGCAAGAAAAGAATGAAAAACG
>JAQQSK010000603.1:2500-16230 GCA_028658325.1 Potorous gilbertii
TCCTTAGTTTTCACATTGGGAAACCTCACTCATTTCATTTGCATCAAATAGCCATTTTAGGACCTTTAAAAATAAACACATTTCCATTTCCTCTTATCTAGAGCCTCATCAAGAAGAACTTGAATATTTAAGTTAGTGTAATTTATCTTTGCTGTCAAATTCTATTGGGATGTAATTTATCTGCCTTTACAAAAGTATCTGCACACTATTGTGATTAAATAAACATGAAAGTGTCAGATTAATTGAACATTTTAATCTCCTACCACAGGATGGAGTAGTAGAAGTAGAGCAGCTCTTGAAATTGGAAGACTTACATAATAGTTTTACTTGCCCATAGTCAACACTATGTGTTTGGGAAAGTTACTCAAGTTTTCTTAGGCTCAGTTTTCCTTCCGTAAAAATGGGAACTATTCAATATGTACTATAAAACTACAAAAGCTATTGTGAAGATTAAACATTAAGGGTGTCAACTGAAAATATTGCAAACATTTAATTTGTAAATTATTATTAATAAGTATACAAAATTAAAAAAAAATCTTTCCTTTCTTCATTATTGAGGTCTATATCCTTCTTTCTCCACTGACAGAAGACCACTCTGTTAATTAATCTTCTTCCTCTCTTTTTACCCACTAAAATATCAAGAACAGTCTTGATCTCTATTTTTCAGGTTTAATTTTTTTTATTATTATATGTAAGAAGAACTTGGTACAAGTCCCAACTCTATCATTAGCTATTTTTATGTAAAGGTAAAAGATGTTGATTCAAGTCCTTTAGTCTCCTGTTGTGTGATCTTGAGCAAGGACCCTTCTCTACCTGTAGTCTCTCTTCAGTGACATGAGGTGATTGAACTCAATAATTTATAGGATCATCTCTAGTTCTTGGACCTACTGCCATACAAACATATATACTTTTACTCCATAGATATTTCAAGGTTTTTCCCTCCCTAATGATCTATAATTCTAAGTCATACCTGATTATTCTATCCAGCAAATATCCCTATTAGACTTCTCTGTTAGCAAAGGCAGAGTACAATAAACCTAAACACAATATAGGCTGTTATCAAGGAAGATATTCAACTGAAGATTAAGGCAAAAATCTCTTTGCAAATTGGATTAAAAGACATACACATTTCCTTCTGACTAATGTTCTATGAAATGTGTCTTAATTTGAAAATACACTTGCCATTTTTAAGCAATTCAGGTGTAAAAGACTAATATACCATAGGAGAAAATTTGGAAATAAGAGTCATTTTATGCTTCCATCAATTCTCAGTTTCAATTTAGTGATACTCTTAAAAAATTCAATTGTGATTGGTTAATAAAACCAAGCTAAGTATAGTTAAGTAAATTAAACAATAGTATATCAGAATAGGATGTTCTCAGACAGCATACGATTCCCTATCATCAAGCAGGGTGCAGTGAGAATGTATTAGAGAGATCTTACTATCTCAATCTATATTTGCCCTCAAACCTTCTTTGGGCTCTGTCTACATTGTCAAATAAAGAGTTGAAAAAACACCTCCTGAATTTAATCAATATAGACAGTTCAGGTCAAATAAGTGTCTTTTATCCTGAATTAGTTTTATACTAGCCTCTTGTCAGCTCTTTCCTTTGCCTGCATAAACACAGTCTAGGTACTCATTGGGTCCAACTGAAAGAGTGGAATTTGTAGTTACTCCAAATGTGTCTCAAAAATATTAGCTCTGAGAATTATAGAGATCATCATGTCCAATCCCCTTCCATGTACATTAAAACGTATAATCTCCCCAACAAGTGGTCATCCAACCTCTCTTTGAAGGTGGAGAATTCATCATTACCTGTATCAGCTCATTGTACTTTTTAACAGTTCTAAGGGGTTGAAGGTTCATCACATTGAGACAAAACGTACTTTCCTGTAACTTTTGCCCATACTTACTGCTCAGATGCCTCCCTTTTGGATCAAAAAGAACACATTAAATCCCTTGTCCATAGGACAGGCCTTCACAGCTTTTTAAGGGATTGTGATAAAAGCGGGCATGTATGATTGCATATAAAAAAATACATACAAATTTAAACACAGACAGTCCTCACTTTATGTAAAGTTTTACATTACACAAATTCTGTTTTAGGAAGGAATTCTGAAAGAAATCTACATTCCAAAAAAACACCAAAGTTAACTATACTGTGCAAGTTTGTCTCTGATTCTGTCTTTCTCCCCGTCTTTGTCTCCCTATCTCTGTCTCTCTGCCTCTCTTGTCTCTCTGTCTGTCTGTGTCTATCTGTCTTTCTGTCTGTCTCTCTTCACCTTCTCCACCTTATCCACCATATTCTTCTGATTATGCTTTCCCCAATTCATCCTCCCTGAAGCAGTGAGAGAACACTACCACTGTCACACTCTGTACTTGGCTTAAATTTCTGGAGCGAATTTAGGGTTAGATTTAACTTTGCTCTGCACGTGACCTGGTTGTCAATGCCACTTCACCCCTCATCTACCTTCCTTCCAACTGAGCTGCACTCATGTCTGTCCCTATGCCTGTGTTTTGCCTCCTGTACTGTGTGTGGCCCTGTCCAGCCCCATTTGTCTGCTTCCCATTTGTTCTTTCTTATGGTTTTGGCCAGACCTCCACATGACTGCCCCAGCACTACCCCCTTTCCTCCTTCATGTCCCTCTTCTGTCTGAGTCATTAGCATGTCCTTGAACCCTTTGCCCTCCCCCTCCTTCCACAGGCATATGGCACCCTTTTTTTCTGCCTCCCTCCCTCCTTCCTTTTCCTATGCCTCTGTCAAATTTACATTACCTAAACATCTCTTTACATAATGGTCTTTAGAAAACTGTCTATCTGAGTGTGTGACTGAACAATAATAACAAAAACATGTGTATACACACACATGTTTGATATCCAGTTGTGTCCAACTCTTTATAACGCCATTTGGGGTTTTCTTTCCAAAATACTGGAGTGGTTTGCCATTTCCTTCTTCAGCTAATTTCATAGATGAGGAAGTTGAAACAAACAAAGTTAAGTGACTTTTCCTAGGTCACACAGCTAGTAAGTTTCTGAGGCCAGATTTGACCTCAAGAAGATGAGTATCCATGACTCCAGAGAGGTCTCAGTGTTCCATCTATTGCACCACCTAGCTGATATAAATCAATAGATACATATACAAACATACATACATAAAGCATATACAATAAATATAGATAGATATACACACATATATAAATATACTCATATAAATACTGATATTTAGACATATACATTATTCATATGCAAATGTATTTATGTGTATATGTTTATGTATATACAATGTATAAAGCAATGTTGCTGTAGTCAGGCACACCTGAATTCAAATCCTTCATCAGAAGCTTACTATTAGACTATATAATTTCTGTTTGCTTCACTTTCCTCAAATGTAAAATGGTGACGATAACATCGTCGGCCTCACAGAGTTACTGTGAGTATATACATGTTTATATTTACATATATATACATATATGCACATATAAAATATTGTTTAGCAGACTTTAAATTGCATAATAAATCACAGCTACTATTATCAGCACACCCACCGAGCCACTCAAGACTTCTCTTTTATAGGATAAATATTCTCTATTTATATCTATACCAGACATTCCAAAATTATTTGGTCGATTGGCCCCTTTAAAATATCCTGCCCCTCCCTGGAAATCTACTTTTTAACCCTTTAACTTTTTTTGAAATTTCAATTATTTCAAATATATATTATATTTTAAATGATGCATTTTAAATTTAATAATTTCTTATAAATATGTGTTTTATTGAAATTTTGATGATGCCTTATTGCATCATGTAATTGTATACTATCATATTTTAATCAAGCTATTACATGCACACATTCCTTCTGATGCGTTCTGGACTTCCTGACAATGCAGGACAGCTTCCCTGCTAATACTTGCTTGCTAAGATCTGTTGGTGGATTTGACTTGCCTTTTGTGTGTTTATTTGGAAAATAATATAATCACTATGATTTTGATTCATTAAAATCATGTAAGAATGGTTTTTCAAAATTTTCTTCTTTTATTTCTTTATCCTTCCACTGCCCCCTCTTTTTTATTCAATGACTCCCAATCTCATCTGAGACAACTCCTCACCCTCCCCTGTTCCAGCATTTCTGAGGAGGCAGTGTTATCCACTTTGTCAACCTCTATTCTAATTCTTTTACCACTCCAGCAACCCTTAATTATACCTACATCTGTTTGTCAATGTCTTTTGCAAAATATAGTGCCCAGAATTATTCAGACCTTACCTAAAATGCTTAACTTGATCTTAAGTTTTAAAACTAGAAGGGGTCTTAAGAAATCACATATATCTAAATGTTTTATTTTATTGATAAGGAAATAGGTCCAGTGTAATTGAGTTACTTTGGATCACATGACAGCTAGTGGGAATATACCTGAGGTTTCTCCATGAGAGGTATAATAGAAATATCACTGGATTTGGAATGAGAAGCCCTGAGTTTGAATTCTAGCTATGCCATGGTATTCATCTCCTTTTGAGCAAGTTGCCTAACTTTTCTAGATCACAATTTTCTCATTTAAAAAGATAGTGTTGGGTCCAATTGCCCACAGGATTTAAATTTTTGATCATATTATATCTCATAGACCTGTTTTTCTTAATACCTGCTTGGGAAGTGATATTAAAATACTAATCATGTCATTCAGCAAAAAAAAAGAAAAAAGAGAGATTTCAAGAATGAGGATGAAGGCATTATCAGTGACTTCAAATGTTTAAAAGTTGCTCCACAGAAGTTGGAGAATTACCCTATGAATAAAACGATTTTCTAATTGTTATATTTGTTGTCCATGACATTTGTCTTCTCTCTGATGCAGAGAGTGCCCCATCAATTGAACTATCTGTAGGATATAGAACTAGAGAAGATTTTAGAGATCACATAGTCTGAAATTTTTCCCTATAAAAATGATAGAATTAAAGAATCAAGAAGTTAAATGACAAGTTGCATATGTAGTAAGGGACAGACCTCAGATACAAGTCCAGATAATCCAATATTAATGTTTTTCTTCTACCATGTTAAATGAAATGTTTAACACTGTTCATAAATATTTCAGAAAATATTCATTCATTATACTGGAAAATTAAAATAGCTCTATTCATTCATTTGTAGTATTCAAGGAAACTTTATTAATTGCCTACTGTACTTGATAATAATTGAAATAATAAAATAGATAAGGTGTAATGCTTATTTGCTTATAGCTCAGTCTAATATGGAGTGTGTAACTACATGACAAATGGTAATTCTAGGCTGAAGATATAGATTTGTTAGTCACAGGGAGAGGATAATGTAGAAGTCATAGAAGTAAACAGTTGTTCTTAATGTCTTCTCATAGGATCAGTTCTTGGTGTAAAATATAGTCTGACCTCACAAAGTGGGTACTGCCTCCTCGGGAATGCTGGAACAGGGGAGGGTGGGGAGCTGTCTCAGATGGGATTGGGAGTCACTGAATAAAAAATAGGAGGCAGTGGAAGCATAATGAAATAAAAGAATAAAATTTTACCTATGTGTCCCTCTTGACCTGCTGTCTTCCCAGGAAGCAAATGCTCTCAATTCCTATCCTCTATTTAAGACCTTGGGGTCCCTGACTGGGACACTTGGAATTCAATAGGCAAAATATACCTTGACAGTTTTTATACTCTTAACAATTTTATGCTCTGCTATTTGAGTTTCCTCTAGAAATTGTCAGACTCAGCTGCTATTAAGACCTTTGTTAGAATTTCCACGGAAATTATGACCCATGTTGTGTTGCAGAAATCCAACATCCCTATTCTTGCCAAGTTTTTTATGTAGTAGGGAAGGAGCACCATAATCAGATAATTAATGTGTATCGGCTTAGACAATCTCTCCTAAATTTTAGAATGAATTAAACTTCCCAGAATTAATGACCAAAAGAGAAGAAAATATTAAAAATTGTTGTTTTGTTCTTCCATGGCCCTTGGTAGGCTTAAAATGTTTCTTGTGTAATGAAGAGGAACAAAGTGGTCAAAGCCAATAGATTTCACTGGGAGAACTTAAATTGAGGTTGTTCTAGATTTGTGACTGACTCTCTACCCATTACTCCATAGTCCTTATGAAATCATGGGTAACATATAGCTCACAAAATGTTTAGAACTTGAAGTGACATTAGAATGCAGAATTTTAGCAGAGCTATAAATGGGGAAGAGTAAATTGTTTTTGTTCCAAGATGCCATGCTACATTTTCTTTGCCTGACAGCCAAAGCCTTTCTTATTATATTTGAACATGACACATCTTTAGGATTCTGCCCATCACTTGGAAGCCATCATTCAAGAAGTACCTCTTACTATTTTTTCCTCTCCCATCCCTACCATCTCCAGAACCTTTCTGAGGGTTACAATCTGAGACTATATCTGATCAAAGTGATCTGATTTTTACCCCTCACCCGAACCTCCTCCTGGGAATTTCCTGAAGTCCTTGAAGGGCTAAGGAGGCTTCTCATAGACCATATATAAGTGAGGAAAGAGAGGATTGGTCATGTATCAGAAATGAGAAATAATGAATAGTCTCCCAGAATCATATATAGATATCACTGAGAAATTAAAGGCATGACTCTCTTTCCAATTCAGCCATTTAGAATCCTCTGAGTCTTATATTACCTACTATTGAAGAACCAGCAAATCCCTTTTAGTCTCCAAGGAGGGTCAGAGACAAATTGGATTCTCTGGCTTCACAGGGGGGAACTATTTTACTGATGCTGGAATTCAATGGAAATCATCATGACATCCTTATTAAGCACCCTCTGGTCCCAGATTTCTTCTTTCTTTTTCTTCAAATTGCCTTGTTTACAAAGGGCTGATTAGTGGCGAATACCAAAACATGCTTTAATTTGGTCTTTTCTTCTTGCCAAGGTCTATGTATAGAATCAATGTTTATCTCAAGGGAAAAAGTCCGTTATCACTGCATGAGAGTTCAAAGGAATGTTGTTGCTACAACCCTTCATATTGAACACCATAAGCAAATTATTTTTTACCATCTGCCTATGTATCTCTGTAGCTATCTTTCTACTTATCTGTCTATCTATCTATCTATCTATCTATCTATCTATCTGCCCACTTACTGTCAGATGTAGTGACACATATCTGTAATTGCTGTGACTGAGGATGGCTAAGGCTGGGAGATCTCTTAAGCTCCTGAATTTAGAGCTATAGTGAGAAAATCATATGGGATGTCCAAAAATCCAACATGTATATCAAGGGCTAATGTGTGATACAGTTGTCTAATGAGATATGAAACATATAGGTTAGAAATAGATCAGGTAAAGCAAATCTCTTGAGATAATTAGGAGTGGGTCCCTTTACTTCCATCCTAAGAGACTCCTCAAAATCAAAACTAAAATATAAAAATCTATCATGGTATTATAGTGTTATGAAATAATTGAAGAAACCTATAGGTAGGCTGAATAACTAAATTTTCATCCTTTATAAATGTTTCTGTTATTTTCTTAAAAACAGGTTATACGTTGGCTTATTCGCAGTTAGTTGACATGATGCTGAACCAGGAACACCTGTATTCAGATATTGACTCAGATATTGACTACGTGAACCTGGGCAAGTCGCTTAGTCTCTGTTTCCTTCAGCTTTTTCATTTGTAAAATGAAAATAACAATAGCACCTACCTCCCAGGGTTGTTGTGAGGATCCACTGAAACAAGTATTCGTAAAGTGCTTAATACAATGCCTGCTGCGTAGTATTATATAAATATTAACCATTATTAATATTTCCATTATTATCAGCTTATGTTAGTAATTTCCTCCATTTCTGGTTTTTTCACCTTAATTCAAGGGGGAAAATCCTCCTTTGTATTTTTTTAGATTATGAGCTTTTTGAACTTCATCAGTTTTCTCTTTTGTGAATATAATGCTTGCAACAATAACCTCCTGCTGGGCAACAGGTACTCATTTTCTCCTTTGCATGTTTTGTATCTTTATTAGGAAATAAAAACAGAAATGGAGAGTTGTATAGTCGGAGGCTCAAATATCTTAAAGCACAGATGTCCTAGTTGGAATAGGTCATAGCTCCAGGAGAATTTTACAGTGTTTATGGAGAAATTTGTTTCTCTTTCTCTTTCCCTCCCTCCCTACATCTCTCTCTCTCTCTCTCTCTCTCTCTCTCTCTCTCTCTCTCTCTCTCTCTGTCTCTCCCCCCACCCTCCCTCTTTCTCTCTCTCCATGTTTCTGTCACTGTTGTGGAATTCATACAAGGTAGTCAGGTTTTGCCTTTTATTAACTGGCATACCACGATAAAACTTAAGATAGCATCATCATTGGAACACCCTGGGACCAGTCGTTGATGGTATCAAACTTTTAATTTCTCACCTGTGGCTCCAAAAACCTATACCATGTGAAGCAGTCACCTTATAAAACTGTCTCAGCAAACAGCTTCAACCAAGTTGAGGGCAACAAACTACCTCCAATCTGTCAGTGAGTTAGGGGGATGTCAACATCAAGTATATGAAGACTTTCCCCAGTGGAATGGGTTGATGTTAACAATTCGTTGCAATGGCCACAAAGACAGCTGAAGCAGACTCTGTGGATTACTTAGAGCTTAGTCAGACATTAAAGATCCCAAGGTCATTTTCTTCATCCTGGAACATCAACAGTCATCTTGACGGTTATGCTACAGGACTTTGATGATTCTGAAAGAGAGAGTCAAGCTGATAACTTTGTGTAACTCTGCTTCTCTTAAATTCAATTCAGGTGTAAGTCAAGACATAACCACATGATGTCATTGGTCCTCTGAAAATGAAAGGTGAACATCAACAACTGAGGATGTTACATGGGAGTCACTATAGGAAGACAGAGACAATGATGGTGAGTTAATTTCCATTTCATTCTTTGATTCTGAAAACAATCACTGATTAGGACAAAAGAAGGAACAGATCCTTGGGTAAATATAGCAAATAAAAAGCAGAATGGGAAATGACCATTTACACGTATATGCATGTAAATACAATGTTATTCTACCTCAATAAATAATTAGAGATAACTCTCAAAGATGACACATTACAAAATAAGTGCTGTTTTCCATTCGTGGATATTAATGAATCCTGTGTCCAATCCTTCTGAAGGAATAAATATGACATAACAAATATGGTAATGTTTGAATGATCTGATGTAGCATAAGCAAAATCAGGAAAACATGATGCATAACTACAGTTAAATTAAGGAAAAGTACAATAATATGAAGCCAATTGTTATCTATATACATGCAATGACCTATCTTGAAGAAACCTACATAACTTCTTTTATTTGACAAATGGAACACGAGTATGGAATGACATATGCAATGTCAGAAGGAGTCAGTTCGATATTTGCTTTTTTTAAACTTCTTTTTCTACTATTGTTACATGAGAAGACTAATGGAGGTAGGGAAAGAAAGAAAGAATGACAGCCGCATCAATAGCTAGTATTTATCTCTCACTTACTATATGCCAGTCACTTTGCTAATCACTTTGCAAACACTATCTCCTTTGATTCTCACAACAAACAAAGAAAATAGATGCTGTTATTGTCATCTAGATTTTATGGATGATGAAACTCAAACAAACGGAAGTTAAATATCTTGTGAGGGCCACACAGCTAAGACGTGTCGGAGACCAGATTTGAAATCATCTTGACTCCAGTTCTAGTGCTCTATTCACACTGACCTACTTAGCTACCCTATGGAAAAGAATATATTTGAAAGGAGTGAAGGAATTAAAACTATTTATTAAGCTCTTTGTCAGACACTGTGCTAAGTGCTGGGGAATCAAATTTGAGAAGAAAAAGAAAAACCAACCTTGTCCTCAAGAGGCTTATAATCTAATAGCCAAAGACAATACACAAAAAGATGAAAATGACTAAGGGAAAGCTGAAGGGTAATTAGTAATGCTATACTAGTGACATATTTGTGGAGTTAATACTGAGAAGAGTAGCTAGTGGAAAATTAAGAGCTCAATAGAAAATTCTGATCCCTTTATCCAGTGACACTTTGGGAGGAAGTTTGTGCACCACCCTCCAGCTCTCCTATCTGAGAAGAGAGGCTACTGAGAAAGTATTGATAGAAAAGTAAAGTAAGTATTTACTTTCAAAGAACCTATATCTTAATAGATTCTAAAGGAAGACACAAAAGGAATAAATACAAAATTCCTTTAAAAAAGCAAATACAGTATATCACATGAAAGGGAAAATGTAGAAAAAGGTAAGGTGAAGGGAATGAATAGAAAATATAGATATTGATATAAATGATTTCTTAAGAGAACATATGTTTTTTGACTTCATATTGATATGGAGTTGTACATTAAAAGGTCAGGTTTCACTTCAATGAAATACTGCAGTGGAAAAGTAAGGGCATGTATGAGTTATTGGTGGAGTTAAGAGCTGATTGAACCATTCTGGAGAACAATTTGGAGCTTTGCCCAGAGAACTATGAATCTGTGTATATCTGTTGACCCAGAAATATCACTAATATATTTGTATCAAAGAGATCAAAGGAAAAGGAACACCATCTATGTTACAAAAAAAATACTTAAAACAGGTCTTTTAGTTGTTCAATGAATTGGAAATTGAGGGAATAGTTGAACAAATTGTAGTATATGACTTATAGAATATTATTGTGGTATAAGAAACGATGAACCACATGGTCTTAGAAAAATCTTGGAAGACATATAAACTCATATGAAGTGAAATGAGCATAATCAGGAAAATGTCTCCCGCAATAACCACAATATGGTAATGATGATTTAGCTACTCTGTTCAACAGAATGAGCCAATCCATTTTCAAAGAACTCATGAACTCTGACTGCAGATTGAAGCATACTTGTTTCATTTTATATTTCTTTTTTTCACAATACAGAAATGTGCTTTACATGACTCCACATGTATAATTGATATACTTCTTACCTTCCCAATGGATGGGGGAGAATTTGGAACTCAAAATATTTGGATATTAAAAATAAGTGAATAAAAGAATAAAAATTTAAAAAATGCATAGGCAACTGGGAAAACCTTAAAGTAGTCACTGAATGTGCTTCACTCCCCCATATAACAACTGAAAAAATAGCACCAGAGGATTAAGCACATGAACTATGATCACAGAGTAGTTATATAGTAATTAAATCTGGATCCGTGTTTTCTGTATCTGGAATAGAGCCTTTATCCTTCATCTCTGCTTCCATATTCAGTACAGCAAAGTATACAGATAGACAGATAGATGATAGATAGATAGATAGATAAAAAACAGATGAAGTTTCTTGAAATATCTTTTGTGTTCCTCTTTCCAGAGGAGGAAACAATCTTAATTTCATATATTTTAGAAGGGGATAGGATGTTAGGGGCCATAATATTCAACCCTCTTAATTAACAGACAGTAACCTTTATTCCTCTCCTGGCCATGCTTCGGATTTTCTGAACTTGCCTACTATTCCTCACATTCCAGCTTAGTCTATATTAAACTTTCTTCACTGCCTGAGGTCTCTTCTCCATGAAAAATCCATAAATCCCATCAGATCACATTCAGGAATATTCTTTGGCCATTCTGATTCCCTTATCCTATTGATAAGTTTATCTTGTGCCCTTCGCTTTGTAGAATGGACCATCCTGATTAACCTTCATTCCCCTTCTGGCTTCTTATAGTCTGACTTTGTAAACATTTTCAATATGTACTCCCACTCCCATCCCACTCTCTCATACATACACAGTTTTCATCCTTCTTCTGTATGTTGCCTTCCCTTCCATTAGATTTAAATCTTTTCGTTAGCAGACTTCTTTTTTTTTCATTTGTACCCTCACGGCTTACTTAGCATAGTGCCTAACATATTGTTTATTACTTAGTCTTTTTCAATTGTTTCTGATGCTAAGCAAGTTCATTTGGGGTTTTCTTAGCAAAGACACTGGAGTGGTTTGTCATTTCTTTCTCCAGATCATTTTATAGGTAAAGAAACTGAGGCAACAGGATTAAATGACTTCCCCAGGGTCATACAGCCAATAAGTGTCTGAGACCATATTTGAACCCAGGAAGATGAGTCTTCCAAACTCCAGGCCTGACTCTATCCATTCCACCATCTAACTGCCTGTAGCATTCAGTAAGGACTAAATAAAGCTATTGGTCATTATTGTATTCCTCTATTAGAATCTAGGATGCTTTAGAGAATGAGTTAATTCTCTTTTTTATTTTTATCTTTATTCTTAGTCCTTGGACAATGTTTGACATTTAGTAAGTTATAAATAAGGGCATATTGCCATGCCAAGTTACCTTCATATAAAGTAAGGCCCATAGACATGAACAGATTGTACAAAGTCACATAGATTGTACGTAAGAGTTATAATTAAAACCCAGTTCTTCTGACTCTAAATCTTGAAGTATTTTCATATACAGACAACAAAATGGATAGCAACCTCTTTAAATGGCTCTTTTTTCCTTATGTGTAAATATATGAATGACGAATGACATAAACTTTTGGACTCTTCCAAATCCATATGCTTGTACCTTATCGAAAATCAAACATACAATGAAAACAAAGGAAAGTTTCGTTATTGCAGCTTCCTGTACCTCATCACACTTTTCATATCTCTCTTTTACATTGAACTCAATTAGAACAGGTTCCTTCTTGTTCCCCATCAAGGAGAATACCCAAAAAACATCAAATTCTTAAACATAATATAAGAATTAATATTCATATGTTTTCTACTTCCAGCTACCAGTATTGATTGGCAGACATCTGGAAAAAGGACTAACCTGGGTGTCACTGCTATCGATATGGGATACCAACTGATGCTTTCATTTCAGACTTAGCTTCAGTTGTTTTCATTCTGATGACATACCATTGTTATGCTGCTTGCCCAAGAATTTGCTTCTATTCTTGAAATAGCCCACTAAAGTTTGGCATGCTGTTACCCTGTGAATGTCAATCGAGTTAAAAGAGGAAATTGAGACTAGAAGTAGGAAGAAAGGGAATGAGCCATCTTCAGTAAAACACCCTGGTGACATGTTCACAGGTGAATGGCAGGCAGAGGTTAGAAGGTGCTTTGCATGTAACCCAGAAGGAGGCAGAATGATTGACAAGATCAGGGTAACATTTGAACATTAGTTTGACTAAAGCTTAAAGAGTTTGGATGAGTCAAAAGATTGTGGGGGAGAGAAATAGTAAACATATTCCAAAGAACTTTTTTCCCTGACAGGGATCATGTGAACAAAAATAGACCTTCATTTGTCTAAGTAGGAAGACTCACATGAATGGGAGGAAGGGGGAAAAAACTGGTTTATAATATAGTAGACAGTCAGCAGTCTCTTCGATTTATTTTTCCTTTTTTAGATTTGGTAAATTACTTCATTGATTTTACCCTTATGTTTTTAATAAGAAAACTAATTATTCAGATACCAGGAACTACTAATAAAGATTAACAAATAAGCAAATCATCACACCAGAAGGAAAAGTGACAACTTAGCTGATATTTGTCAATTACATAATTATTAATTTTAAAATCTTCCACCGAAGAGCTGAAGCTGCCTTACACTATGGAGGAGATCCTGGCCTATTAAGAACTATATCAATGTATCCCAAACTCTGGCAATATTATAAAGATGAAAAGGCATAAAAAACTATGTGTCTTGTTTGAGAATCTTTCTACAAAAGTTTCACCTCTGGGAACTTAACTTTGGAGGAGGAGAGAATGAGAGATTCTAGAAAGGACTGGGCAGTTGTGA
>JAQQSK010000604.1:0-16222 GCA_028658325.1 Potorous gilbertii
GGCCTCATTTCTAGAATATATAGAGAACTGACTCAAATATATAACCATACAAGTCATTCCCCAATTGATAAATGATCAAAGGATATGAACAGACAATTTTCAGGGGAAGAAATTAAAGATATCTATAATCATATGAAAAAGTGCTCTAAATCACTACTGATTAGAGAGATGCAAATCAAAACAACTCTGAGGTACCACATCACACCTATAAGATTGGCAAATGTGTCAGAACAAGAAAATGATAAATGTGGGAGAGTTGGAACACTAATTCATTGTTGGTGGAGCTGTGAGATCATCCAACCATTCTGGAGAATGGTTTGGAACTATGCCCAAAGGGCTACAAAAATGTGCATACCCTTCCCTTGCTTTCCTGTAGAATAAGATGCATTATTTCTATATCCAATTGTGTATCTATGCTATTCCCTCCCTAAGCCAATTATTATGAGAGTAAGTTTCACTCATTCTCTTTAACTTCCCCCTTCTCATCTCTACTGTAAGAGCTTTTTGCCTATTTAATGAGAGATAATTTACCCCTTCTACCTCTCTCTTTCTCCTTCTCCTAGCACATGCCTTGTTCACCCTTTATTGTTTTTAGAAATCATCCCTTCACATTCAACTCACCCTGTGACCCTGTATGTATATGTATGTGTGCGTGTGTGTGCATATGTACAGATATATATACACACATATACATATATTCCCTCCAAGAACCATAATGACAAGAAAGGTCTTATAAGTTACAAATACCATCTTTACATGTAGGAATGTAAACAGTTCAACTTTAATCAGTCCTTTATCATTTCTCTTTCCTATTCAACTTTTCATGCTTCTCTTGAGTCCTGTATTTGAAAGTTAAATTTTCTATTTAGCTCTGGCCTTTTCTCAAGAATGAATTAAATTCTTCTACCTCACTGCATGTTAATTTTTCCCCCTCATGAATTATACTCATTTTTGCTGGGTAGGTGATTTTCCATGGTAATCCTAGTTCCTTTGACCTCCAGAATATCATATTCCAAGCCTTTCAGTTCTTTAATACAGAAACTACTAAATCTTGTGTTATCCTAATTGTGGTTCCACAATACCCAAATTGTTTCTTTCTGGCTGTTTGCAATATATTCTCCTTGATTTAGGGACTCTGGTATTTGTATATAATATTCATGGAAGTTTTCATTTGGGGATCTCTTTCCATTGCTATTATCCCCCCTTCTTCTAGAATATCAAGGCAATTTCCTTGATAATTTGCCGCAAGATGATTTTGAGGCTCTTTTTTTATCATGCCCTTTAGGTAGACCAATAACTTTTATATGATCTCTTCTGGATCTATTTTCCAGGTTGGTTGTTTTTCTAATAAGAAATTTCATATTGTCTTCTATTTTATTCATTCTTATGGTTTCATTTTATAATTGCTTAATTTCTCATTGAGTCATAAGCTTCCATTTGGTCCATTCTAATTTTTAAGAAATTATTTTCTTTTTCAATGTCAAGTAACTTTATTTTTTAAATTTATTTATTTTAAGTTTTCAACATTCATTTCCACAAAATTTTGAGTTCCAAATTTTCTCCCCATCTCTTCCCTCCCCCCACCCCAAAGTGCCGAGTATTCTAATTACCCCTACCACCAATTTGCCCTCCCTTCTAACATCCCTCCCTTCCCTTATCCCCATCTTCTCTTTTGTCCTGCAGGGCAAGATAAATTTCCATATTCCGTTACCTGTATTTCTTGTTTCCCAGTTGTTTGCAATAGCAATACTCAGCAGTTGTTTCTAAAACTTTGAGTTCCATTTTCTCCTCCTCCCTCCCTCCCCATCCACCCCCATTGGGAAGGCAAGCAATTCAATATAGGCTATATATATGTAGTTTTACAAATGATTTCCATATTAATCATGTTGTGTAAGACTAACTATATTTCCCTCCATCCCATCCTGCCCCCCAATTCCTTCTATTCTCTCTTTTGACCTTGTCCCTGCCCAAGAGTGTTGACTTCTAATTGGTTCCTTCTCCCATTGTCCTCCCTTCCATCATCCCCCCTACCCTCCTTACTCCCTTCTCCCCCACTTTCCTGTATTGTAAAATAGGTTTTCATACCAAAATGAGTGTGCATTTTATTCCTTCCTTGAGTCAAATGTGAAGAGAGTAAGCTTCATGTTTTCCCTCTCACTTCCCACTTTTTCCCTTCACTGAAAAGTCTTTTTCCTTGCCTCTTTTATGAAAGATGATTTGCCCCAAGAAATTTCTCCATTTCTCCTGCTAATATATTCATGTCTCACCCCTTAATTTCATTTTTTTAGATATGATACCTTCCTATCCAACTCACAATGTGCTGTCTCTCTACATATGCATATGTGTGTGTGTTTGTGTATGTGTAATCCCACCAACTACCCAGATACTGAAAAAAGTTTCAAGAGTTATAAATATTGTCTTTTCATGTAGGAATGTGAACAATTCAATTTTGGTAAGTCCCTTATGATTTTTCTTTCCTGTTTAACTTTTCATGCCTCTCTTGATTCTTGTGTTTGAAAGTCAAATTTTCTTTTCAGCTCTGGTCTTTTCATCAAGAGTGCTTGAAAGTCCCCTATTTTATTCATTGACCATTTTTTTTCCCTGAAGTATTCTACTCAGTTTTGCTGAGTGCATGATTCTTGTTTTTAATCCTAGTTCCTTTGACTTTTGGAATATCATATTCCATGCCCTTTGATCTCTTAATGTAGCTGCTAGATCTTTTGTTACCTTGATTGTATTTCTATGATACTCAAATTGTTTCTTTCTGGCAGATTGCAATATTTTCTCCTTAACCTGGTAACTCTGGAATTTGGCTACAATATTCTTAGAAGTTTCTCTTTTTGGATATCTTTCAGTAGGTAATCAGTGGATTCTTTCAATATTTATTTTTCCTTGTGGTTCTAAAATATCAGGATAATTTTCTTTGATAATTTCATGAAATATGATGACTAGGCTCCTTTTTTGGTCATGGTTTTCTGGTAGTCCCATAATTTGTAAATTGTCTCTCCTGGATCTATTTTCCAGGTCAGTTGTTTTTCCAATGAGATATTTCACATTATCTTCTATTTTTTCATTTGTTTGGTTTTGTTTTGTGATTTATTGGTTTCTCATAAAGTCATTAGCCTCCATCTGTTCCGTTCTAATTTTGAAAGAACTAGTTTCTTCAGTGAACTTTTGAACCTCCTTTTCCATTTGGCTAATTTTGTTTTTTAAAGCATTCTTCTCCTCATTGGTTTTTTGAACCTCTTTCCTAGTTGAGTTAGCCTATTATTAAAGGTGTTATTTTCTTTAGCATTTTTCTGGGTCTCCTTTAGCAAGTTTTTGACTTGCTTTTTATGATTTTCTTGCATCTCTCTCATTTCTCTTCCCAATTTTTCCTCCACCACTCTTACTTGATTTTCAAAATCCTTTTTGAGCTCTCCCATGGCCTGAGACCATTGAATATTTATTTTGGATGTTTTGGATACAGAAGTCTTGACTTTTATGACTTTCCCTGACGTTAAGCATTGTACTTCCTCATCTAAAAGGATGGGAGGGGATATCTGTTCACCAAGAAAGTAACCTTTTATAGTCTTATTTTTTCCCTTTTTTGGGGCATTTTCCCAACCAGTTACTTGACGTTTGGGTTTTTTTGTCAAGAGTTGGGTATACTCTGGGATTCTGTAAGGTTTGAGTTTCTCCAAGGTGGCACAATCAAGTACCCTGGTCTCAGAGCAACAAGAAACTCTTGTGCCGAGAATCTGTAAGTAGTAGAGTTTTCTCTCCACAAACACCTGGCCTTCAGTTCCAAGGTGGGAACTTAGAACTGTTCCCACAACAAGCCATCACTGGGGGCTGAGATTCAGATAAGCTGCTCAATTCCCCTAGGAGCATTAGGTGAGGGCAGGGTCACCACACAGGGCTGAAGTAAGGATCAGCTCCTCAGATCCCTCAGGGTTTTATGAACAATGGATGTAGGCTGCTATGGGAGCTGCTCCCACCCAATGTGGACTCTACCACTGCTACCTGAAGACAGAGGTATGGGAAGACCCTGCCCCTTTCTTGGTCAAGTGATAAAAACCCTCTCACTGACCTTTGGTACCTGTGGGTTGAGGGATCTGCAAACCCCTGCTACTGGGGTTTCTGGGGTTTCTGCTGGGGGATTCTGCCCCCAAGGCCTGGTTGGGTCCTCCTCCCAGTGCTGCACTACATGACCAAGGCTGAACTGGGCTCCGCTCCAGGTCCTGTGAAACAAACCTTTCCTGTCGACCTTTCAGGTTACCCTAGGTTGGAAATCTCCTCCACTCCATAGTTCTGTGGCTTCTGGTACTCTAGAATTTGTTGAGAATCTTTCTTTATAGGTATTTTATGGGCTGTGGGGAAGAGCTAATGTATGTGTGCCTTTCTACTCCATCATATTGACTCTGCCCCCCAAGAAATTATTTTCTTAAGTAAGCTTTTAGACTTTTTCATTTGACCAATTCTGCTTTTTCAGGCATTCTGATCCTCACTGGCCTTTTGGACCTCTTTTGCCATTTAGTCTAGCCTATTTTTAAGGTGTTATTTTCTTCGGTATTTGGGGGGATCTCCTTTACCAAGCTGTTGACTTACTTTTCATGCTTTTCTTGCATCACTATCATTTCTCTTACCAATTTTTACTTTACTTCTCTTACTTGATTTTCAAAATCCTTTTGAGCTCTTCCATGGTCTGAGACCAATTCATTTGTTTTCTTGGAGGCTTTGGATGGAGGAGCTTTGACTTTCTTGTCTTCTTCTGGTTCTTTGTTTTGATCTTCCTTGTCACCAAAGTAAGTTACTATAGTCTAAGGTGTTTTTTTCCAGGACTTGCTCATTTTCTCAGCCTACTACTTGACTCTTTAGCTCTTTATTTAGGAAGGATTTTGCTTCCAGTGTGGAGGGTGTACTATTCCAAGCTTCAAGGGTTTTTTGCAGCTATTTTCAGAGATATTTCTAGGGATCTGTAAATTTTCAGTTCTTCTAAGGTGGTATGACCTAAGAAGAGGTGTTTCCTCCTCCCCTGTTTTGTTTTCTTGTCTGTGACTGACCACAAATACTCTTTTCTGTCCTGCAACTGTGAGGACGGTTCCCTCTCTGCTGCTACCACAAGTTCTGCTATGCGAGCCTTCTTCCTAGCCCTAGGACTGCCACCCAGCAAGGTGAACCAGATACAAGTATGGACAATGTAACAGAGTCATGCTTCAGTGTCAGCAAAGAGACCCCTTTAATCTCCTTCTGACCACTTGTTCAATCCCCTTACTATCTACAGGCTGAAACCTCCAAAAACAGCCACTGCTGCCATTGCCACCACTACCACTGAGAAGTCACTCCTAAAGCCTGCTCTTGGTTTTCTGGGGCCAGGGCTTTTCCTGGTCAGGGTTGGGTTGTTCTCCTCTCTCACCCAGATCCTACATACCTTTTCTACCGACTTTCTAAGTTATCTTTGGTGTTTGTGGGTTGAAAAGTCTGTAATCCACTATAACCGCTAGTGACTCAGTCCCCTGAGGCCTGCTCTTGGTTTGCTAGAGTCTGTTCTGTGCTGACACAGCCTGTGCTTGGCTGCTGTCCTCTCTCAACCTGGTGCAACAGATCTTTCTTGTTGACCTTCCAGGTGGTCTTGGCCTGGAAATTTTTTCTCTGTCTTTTTGTGGGTTCTGCTGTTCTAGAGTTTGTTTATTTTATATAGGTATTTGAGGGAGAGTTCAGGTAAATCCCTGCCTTGCCTCTACCATTTTCCCAAAATGGTATTTCAACAGAACTGATCTGACCTTGTCATTTACCTGCTCAGTGACCTCTAGGGACTTCCAAATACTTTTAGGATAAAATAAAAACTATTTTCTTTGACATTTTAAACCCTCTGTAGCTCAAAACTATTCTTCTATTTTTAATTATTGTCCTTCATATAATCTATTGTCCAATCAGAATGGCCTTCTTTCTGTTTCTCACACGCAACTTTCAATTATAATCCATGCCTGAAGTAGAAAGTTTTCTTTCCTTGTGTTCACTTTCTAAAAGTCTCTGTATTACTTCTAAGCTCAACTCAAGTTACAACTCCTAACTAAAGCTTTTTCTAATAACCCAGATGCAAATTAACTTATGTTTATTTTGTATGTAGGTTGTATACCCTTACATTCGTTCACATGTTTGTTTTTTTCCTCTAATAGAAAGTACTTTGACAGAAGATTTTCATTCTGCTCCTTGTATTTCTAGCACCTAACATAATACCTGGCAGACGGTAGGTGCTTAAAGTATCTGTTGCTGTATTAAATGAACAAATAAAAACCAAAGACAAAGCCTTTTAACAAAGCACAAGAGACAGCTGTCCAAGATGACATTGATTTATTAATCAAGTTGCTTTGGGAACAGCTTTCCAAAGAACTATGCATATACCTGATTGGAGTCATCTATTTTTGTATCTTGTCCACCAGGATATTGTGATAGACCCTGCCAAATGCCTACCTGAAAATAGGTCTATAGTATCACCCTGATATAATATATCAAAAAATAAAATGTGTTTAATTAGACATGATTTATTTTCAATAAACTCATTCTGGTTATCCTTCTCAGTGCTCATAAACCATGCATTGAATAATCAGTTTCAGAATAGTGTAGTGACTGACATCAAGTTCTCCAAATGAATTTGTTCAATAAACCTTCTTCCAATTAAAAAAAGTTTTTGATCTGAACTTAAACTCTAAATGGAGAATTTCAATACATAGAGCAGAAAAGAGAAAAATAATTGAATACAAAATTATAAATCTAAATTTTATAACTTTTGACTTTTAAGTACAAAATAAATTGCTCATTTAACTTTTAAAATTGTCATTCTTGCATTTTCTTCCTTCTGCTCCATTCTATGTGTTTTAAATTTATTTTTTTTTCCAATATGTAAAAGTTATTTTTTTTCTCACTCAACTTCCTGCAATTGGAAACAAAATGAAAAATGGACATCTAAAACCCTCATAGCACATATGTATGCTTCAAACTTATGAATTTGCATATGCAAAATATATGTTTCATTCTTCACCTTGATTCCATCATCATGGCTGTGAGGAGGGTCTTACTTCCCATGAAATTATAATTGGACGTTGTTGAAAAAGTTGTGACATTTTTTAAACATATTTTTTGTTGTTAGTGGATACATTGTTCTTTTATTACTGCTCATTTCCTCTGCATCAATTACTAGAAGTCTTCTGAGGTTTCTCTAAAACTATTCCCTTTATCATTTCATATACCATGGTAGCATTCCATTACATTTATATGCCATAATTACTTCAGTCATTCACCAATCAAGGACCACTCTCACAGTTTCTAATTCTTACTTATTATGAAAAGAGTTGCTATAAATTTCTTTGTATATTTAGGTACTAGGCACTTTTCCTTTCTCTTTGATCTCTTTGGAATATAGACCTACTTGCGGCATTGCTGGGTCAAAGGTTATGCACAGTTTAATGGTGTGTAACAAATTCCAAATCCATTTTTGTAATGACTACCAACTCACAACTTCACTAATAGTGTGTTCATGGGCCTTTTGCCCCAAACTACTTCAACTTTTTCAATTCCTATTTTTATCAACTTAGTCAATCTGATGGCTATGCAGTGGAATCTCAGAATTACTTTAATTCACATTTCTATAATACATCAAATAATATTTGGATTTCTTCTTCTGAAAACTATCTGTTCATAACTTTATAAATTGAGGAATAGCTATTATTTGAATATATATAAATCAATTCCATATATATGGGTGTATTATATGTTGTATGTATATGTATATATACACATACAAATGTATACAGACGCATATGCCCGCACATATATTTATGTGTGTATTATATATATATATATAAAATCTGTGGCTATGTGATGATACATATATATGTATTGAGAGAGAGATAATGATGGATACATACATACATGCATACATACACACACATATAGGCATAACTCAGATATATATTTCCTTTTCAATTCCAGACCACCACAATAAGGCAAATATTAAAATACATTTTTGGTTTCCCAGTACATGTAAAAGTTATGTTTATACCATACTGTAGTCTCTTAAGTATGTAAGAGTGTTATGTGTGTATATTTATATGTATATATATACATATATATACCATAATTAAACATAGTTTATTGCTAAAAAAAATTCTAATCATTGTCTGAGTTGCAACCTTTCTGCTAATGGAGGGACTTGTCTCAGTGTTGATGACTGATGACTCAAGGCGGCGGAGCTGTTGCTAAAGGTTGGGGTTGCTGTAGCAATTTCCTAAAATAAAACAACTGCAAACTCTTTGATTCAGCAATGACATTGCTAGGTCTATATTCCAAAGACATAAAAAAATAAATAAAAGGACCTATTTATACAAAAAATTTTTCGTAACAACTCTTTTTGTGGTGGCTAAAAATTGAAAATCAAAGGAATGCCCAACAATTGGGAATGACTAAATGAGCTATAGTATATGATTTCAATGGAATATTATTGTGCTGTAAGAAATGACAAGCCAAATTATTTCAGGAAAACCTGGAAAAACGTACACACGTATGCAAAGTGAATTGAACTGAACCAGAAGAATGCTGTACATAGTAACAACAATATTTTTTGATGAAGATTGTAAATGACAAGTATTCTTAGCAATACAGAGATCCCAGACAATATCAAAAGACTCATGATGAAGCATACTATCCACATCCAGAGAAAGAATTAACATTATTTGAATACAGACTGAAGCATGCTATTTTTCACTTTCTTTTTTATTCTTTTCTTTTAAGCCTTCCTTTACAAAATGACTAATATGAAAATGTTTTATATGCTTTCACATGTATAATGACATCTTACTGCTTACCATATAAGGGAGGGGGCATGGAGGGATATAATTTAGAGCATAAAACTTTTTTTAAAGTTTTAAATATTTTAATGTGTAATTGGAGAAAATTATACATATATAGACAGATACATGTTTAACTATTGCTTAACTTTAGGAAAAAGAAAACATTGAAATTTACCACATCAATTGACTCTTCCCAAAAGATGTCTGTGTGGTATTTTTGATACGACTGTTTGATAGCATTTTACTCACAGTAGAACTTCTTTCAAAATTGGAGTCAATCTTCTCAAATCCTGTCACAGCTTCATCAGCTAAATTTATGTAATATTCTTCAATACCATTGTGATTCAGGGAATGGAGAGGCCAGAGGAGGGTGAGAGAGAAGAGGAAACAGTCTGTAGGTAAAGCAATCAGAACTCACACATGTGTTATTATAACGATAGCATCAAAGATCACAGATCACAATAACAGATATAATAATAATGAGAAAGTTTGAAATATTGTGAGAAGAGCCAAAATGTGACCCAGAAATATGATGTGAGCACATGCCATTGGAAATAAGTCAGGGGTGGATGTGCTCAATGCAGGGTTTCCACAAACTTTCAATTTGTTTAAAAAAAACCCAGTATCCACAAAGCACAATAAAGCAAACCAGAATAAAATTAGGTATAGCTGTGTGTATGTGTATATGTATATTATATATATAATATACATATAAATTCACATATATGCACATTTATATATGTTATATATAACCTTTTTCAAAGAAACTTGATGCAAAATTTTCCCCCATTATCTCTTTACCTTTTAATTTAGTTGCATTTGCATTGATTGTATAAAATCTTAATTTCATATAATCAAAATTTTTCATTTTTTGTTATCTTCCATTTCCCTTGTTGAACTCCTCTCCTATTCATCAATAAGAACAATGAGTTTTTCCTTGCTACACTAATTTGTTTTTGTAGTCACTCTTTTATATCATATACATGTGCTCAATTGAAAGTTTCTTTGATACAGTTTGAGTCTATCTATATGTACCTTCTGCCAGATGACTATGATGTTTTCCCATCAATTCCCATAAGTAGACCAAGTCAATATAATAAAAAATGATGATTTCACTTAAGTTAACCTAATTATTCAATACATACCTATCAAACAACCAAATAATTGTTCTATAGAAGTAAGGAAAATAACAAAATTCATCAGGGAGAAAAAAGGTAAAAAATATTAAGAAAATCTATAGAAAAATGTGAAGGAAGGAGGCAAGATCTACAAAACCATCTGGCAGAAACTAGACATAAAACAGCATCTCCTACTATACTCTAAAATGAGATCAAATGAGGAATATCATAAGCAAACTGGGGAAAATGAGAAAATACTACCTGTCATATCTATGTGTATGGAAATAGTTTATGACCAAATGAGATAGAAAGGATCAGGGGACGTGAAATAGACAGTTTTTGTCACATGAAATTAAGAATGTTTTGCACAAATAAAACTGATGCAACCAAAATTAGAAGGAAAGGAAGAACTGGAGTGCGGGTTGGGGAGAGATGTGAATTATAGCCAGTTTCTCTTATAAAAGGCTTATTTATCAAATATGTAAGGATCTGAGTCAAATTTGCAGGACAAGAGCTGACCCCAAGAAATTTTCAGGAAAAGAAATCAAAATCATTAAGAGTCATAAGAGGAAATAAAACTTTAATTCACTACAAATTAAAGAAAGGAAAATTAGAATAACTTAGTTACCACCTCAACCATTGTGTAGAACAATTTGGAACTATGCCCAAATTTCTGTAAAACTGCATAGCCTTTGACCCAGAAATACCACTACTAAGTCTGTATCCCAGAAGAGAAACATCTATATGCACAAAAATGTTTATAGCAGCTTTTTTTGAGATGGCAAAGAATCGGAAACTGAAGGGATGCCCATCAGTTAGGTAATGACTGAACAAGTTTTGGTATATAATTATGATAGAATATTATTATGATATAAAAATCAATAAGGGGAATGGTTATAAAAAACCTGAGAAGACTTAGATGAACCAAGGCAAAATGAAGACGAGAAGAATGTTATACACAATAACAATAACATTGTAATAAGCAACAACTGTAAAAGACTTAGTTATTCTGATCGATACAATGGTCCATACAGTTAAAAAGAAAACTAATGATGAAAAATGTTATCTATTTTCAGAGAACAGATTAACTCCAAGTCCAGATTAAAAGATATTTTTTCACTTCATTTTTATTTTAATTTTTAACATAACTAACATGGAATTATAGTTTACTTTTAACATCCTTTTTTAATTGTTCAAAATTATCTTCCTCCCATCCATTGAGAAGGCAAGCAGTATAATATCAATTATGCATGTAAAGGGATATAAGTCATAATTATATATTAGCCATGTTGCAAAAAAAAAAACAATAAAAATAAAAATATACATACTCCTTCCTCTTATCCCCTTCCCCTCTTTCTTCCTAGTTGGGTAAGATAGATTTCCACATGCAATGCAGCTTGGATATATACATACTTTCCCCCTTTGAACTAATATGTGAGGGTCAGATTCAAGAATTTTTCACCCCTTCCCCGTTATTTTCCCTTCCACCCTATAAACCAGTCCTTATGTACCTTTTTTAATGTAAGATAATCTCCCCCCGCTTCTTCTCCTTTCCTTCTTCTCCCAGTGGATACCTCTTTCTCATTCATCCATTTATTTTAGATCATCCCAACATATTCAATGCACATTCGTGCCCTCTGTCTTTGTGACCTTATTCTAACTGCCCCAATGGTGATAAAGTTCTCAGGAGTTATATGTATCATTTTTCCATATAGGGACATAAACAGTTTAATCCTGTTGATTTCCGTATAATCTTTCTCTTTTATGTTTCTCATGTATTTGATAGTCAAATATTTTATTCATTTCTGGTCTTTTCATCAGGAATGCTTGTCCTTTATCTCAATAAATAGTCATTTTTTCCCCTAAAAGATTATACTCATTTTTCCAGGTAAATTATTCTTGTTACAATCCTAATCCCTTTGTCTCCTGGAATATCATATTCCACACCCTCTTCTCTTTTAACATAGTAGTTACTAAATCTTCTGTGAATTAAACTATGACTCCATGATATTTGGATAATTTTTTTCTAGCTGCTTCAAATATTTTCTCTTTGATATGAAAGCTCTGTAATTTGGTTATAATATTCCTGGGAGTTTTCATTTTGGGATCTCTTTCTGGAGGTAATTAGTAGATGATTTCAATTTCTATTTTATTGTCTTGTTTTAGAATATCAGGGCAGTTTTTGTTAATAATTTTTAACAATATTATGTCTAAACTCTTTCTTTTATCCTGGCTTTCAGGCAGTCCAATAATTCTACAAATTATCATACCCTGAACTGTTTTCCAAGTCAGTTTCTCATCTCTGATGAAATATTTCACATTCTCTTCTATTTTCTCTACTCTTTCATTTTCTTTTCTTGTTCTTTGATGTCTCATAGAATGACTAACTTCCACTTTTTAAATTCTAATTTTTAAGGAATTTTTTTCTTTGGTGATCCTTTGTGTCCTTTTTTTATTCTATTATGCTCCTTCTGTTTTTAAGGAGATACTTTTATCAGTGAAGTTTTGTACCTCTTTCTCCATAAGACCAGATCTTGTTTTTAAGGTGTTATTTGCTTCAGTATTTTTTGTGCCTCTTTTAACAAGCTGCTAATTGTCTTCCCATAATATTCTTGCATACTTCTCACTTCTTTTCCCAATATTTACTTCACCATTCTTTTAATTTTTTTGATATCTTTCAGGAATTCTCAGTGTCCAATTCATTTGTTTTTCTTGGAAATTTTGGCTGTAGGTGTTTTGCCATTATCGTTATCTTCTGAATTTGTGGCTTGATGTTCTCTGATATTGCAGTAGTTTTCCATGGTCATATAATTTTTTTATTGTTTCCACATTTTTTCAGACCATTTCTTGACTTTGGATTTTATTTTAAAGTTGGGCTCTATTTGTAGGCAGATTTGAGGGGGCACCCTCGTGATCCTTGGGTTTTTCTTGCATTGCTATTTTCAGAATTATTTCTGAGGGTTTGGAAGTTTTCGATGATTCCAAGCTGGTGTGAAGTGGGAAGAGGTGTGACTACTACTCTGTGGTTACTGCTTTTGATACCTTGTTACTGCAACAGATACTGCTCCTCGGGGCCACTGCTGCTTAGGGACTACAAAGCATAATGCTGCAAAGCATCATAGTACACAGGGCCAATGTTCCCTTGTGACTGCAAATAGTCATCTCTTCTCTGGAGCCATGACTCAGAAGTGGTTATAGGCAACGGACTTATCAGATGGCACTTTGTCCTGAACCTAGTGCTAGCACAAGAGTCTCCTGTAATCTGTTTCTGACCAGCTGCCAGAATGCTAGATCTCTGGCTTGAGATCTCCTAAAACTTCTGCTTTTACTATTGCCACCTTGAAGGCCCACAACTCATGCTGCCTCCACATGGAATCTGGGACAGTTTGCAACCAATGTCAAGGAATTCTCCCATTTTTAAAATTTGTTTTAGTCTAGAAAAAGATCTCATTTAGAGGTTTTCTTGACTGTCATGCAAGAATTTAATTTTAATGATTGTTTTAAAGTTGCTTAAAGTTGTTAAAGAATATTGGAAAAGCTTAGTTATTTCCTCTATTCTACAATCTTGACTTGCTGGAAACATGTATTACATGACTTTACATGTATATTGGTTACTGTATTCCTTGCCTTTTCAATGTACAGGGGGTGGTGGAGGGAAGGATTTACTTTGAAATTATAAATTTTAAAATGGATGTTATGAAGTTACAGACAGATAGAGAGATAGACAGACAGATGGACAATTTCCCAATCATTTTGGTCAAATAGTGAATTCTTTACAAAGTAGTTGGAATCTTTGTTATTCTTTACACAACAACTGGATTCCCCAAATATCTTATATATTTTGAATTTATTTTAATGTAGTTACTTTTCTATCTCCTTCGGATTGGTTCTTTCTGATAATATGTAGAAATTCTGATGTTTTATGTAGCCTTATCTGCCACTCTACTTCTGCTGCTCTATCTGGTTTCAACTCCAACATGTCCTCAAACTAGGAAGCCTACATCTCCCCCTTCCCCTAATTTTCAGCCTCCTTTTGTATATTATCACTCTTCATTAGATTGTAATGTCCTTGAGCAAAGGCATTTTTATCTTATTTATTGTAATTATATTCATTGCATACACAATATTTTGCATAGTGTGTGACACATACTAAGCACTTAATAAATGTTTATTGGATTGTATTGGATAGTCCAAAATTTTGTGGA
The DNA here is from genome assembly GCA_028658325.1 of Potorous gilbertii. Lineage (NCBI taxonomy): Eukaryota > Metazoa > Chordata > Mammalia > Diprotodontia > Potoroidae > Potorous > Potorous gilbertii. Next base: position 14,155 of record JAQQSK010000604.1, read on the forward strand.
ATTTATTATTTTAAATTGTTTTAATGAACTCTGTGTGGTTCCTTACATATTTAATTTGTCATTTATTAGAAAGAATTATTTTATTATTTCTTGGACTGTACTCATCTTGTCAAATAAAGATTTATTAAATGCCTCTGATGTTCAAAGCACTAAGAAAACAATGGGGATAAAAAGAAAGAAAAAAGGCATTCCCTGCCCTCAATAAACTTATATTCTACTGGGGAAAGAAAATACACAGAATGAAATTGAAAGAGGTGTGGTGAGGAGATAATGTCTAAAGGAGTTCTATGTAGTGATAAATGAAGAAATGGCTGTCCTAGGCACACCCTTAAATGAAAGTTCTGAAAAATCTCTCTACCTTCCAATCAAAAGAAGGGGTTTCAGGAGCAGAAAGTACTTGAATTCCAGAGCTCAAGTGATGTTGCTGGATGAACAGGCTCCTTTGGTATTATGGAGGAATTTAGAGAAGTGTAGCCAAATGACATTGTTTTTTCTCCTGCATCATTTAGCATTTCTAGCACACTATCAAACAATATTTGTGGCAGTGATCATACTTGTTTTACTTATGATCTTATCAAAAAGGTTTCTAGTTTGTTCTCATTATACACAATGTTGGCTCTTGCATTTATGTGTGTGTGGGTGTATGTGTGTGTGTGTGTGTGTGTGTGTGCAGTTAAGAAAAGGTCTATTTGTTCCTACATTTTCCTGTGTTGTTTTTAAGAAAAATGGTTTTTGCTTGTTGTCAAATGTCTTCTGTATCATTAATCCAACGCCTTTTGTTTAATTTTGTTATATGATTTTTGTTATTGCAGATTGAATATGATCAATTATGATTATGGTTTTCCATGTATAGCTTGTGTGGTGTAGTTACTTTACATTCCATGTGCAATTCTAAATTGGTAGCAGTGTCTAATTTTCAGAATATATTTCTTGAGACTATTTGTTAATGTTTTATAAAGAATTTTTACATTAGGGACAGTGGTCTATACTTTTCATTGAATAATTTGACTCTCCATGGATCATATATCAAGGTCATATTTGTATCACAGAAAGAAATTTGTTAGATACATTTTTCCCCAAAAACATTGGAAAGAGTTTTTGTAGTATTAAAATGAATTATATGGATGCTCATTATATTTTACCTATAAAACTATTTGGTACTATGTTTTTAATTTTCCTTTGGGATCTTGTTTATGGCTTGTTGGGTTTCATTTGTATGATATTTGATTTGTGTACATTTTCTATTTCTTATTTTCCTCATATATGAATTTTGTATTTTTGTAAATATTCACTCATTTCATTTAAGGTGTTTATTTTATTGACATATGATTATGTAAAAAGTTTTAATTACTTCATTCATCTTTAATTTCCTTCATTTCTTCATTTGTAGAAAATAATTCTTATTAAATTTTTGACACTGGTAATTTCATTTTCCTGTTTGAAAAAATAAAACAAATTAATTAATGATTTCTCTATCTTTCTATACTGAACAAACAAATAATTTGTTGCATTCATATATGAATTTAATGACTTTTATTCATTTGTTTATTTTTGCTTTCAAGGTTCTTAATCTCTTTCCTTATCTTGATTTCTCTTTTGGTTGGTATCTCATTAAGATTTTTAAAATGTTTTTAAGTCAATTTTTTTAAAGTTTCATGATATGCATACGTGACATACATAAGTATATACTATATATATATATATATTCTTCCTGTATTTTGTTGATATATTTTTTATGGATTAAATTTTCCCTGAAGAACAGCTTTGGATGAAGTTCCAGAATGTTGCTATGTTGTCTTATTTTCGTTATTATTTTTAATAAAATTATCATCATCTCTACCACTTGTACTTTGACTCAATAATACTTCATGATTATGCTATTTTTGTCTCCATTTGATTTCTGGCTTTTTCTTCCCTTGACCTTACTGAATATTACTGTGGTAGGTATAAGTTATGTTTAATAAGTGTTTTGCTGTATTTGTTTGCTAGGTTATTATACTCTAATAATCACCAAATTTATAAAGGTATCATGAGTCGCTTGAGAATATGTAGGTTCCTTTATATTTCT
>JAQQSK010000605.1:0-16191 GCA_028658325.1 Potorous gilbertii
AAACATCTGGTCACCAAGAAAGTAACCTTCTATGGTCTTATTTTTTTTCCCTTTTCTGGGCATTTTCCCAGTCAATTACTTGACTTCTGAGACTTCTCTCCACCCTCGCCTAGGTCCACCCAGCTAGTGCTTGGGGTCTGAGATTCAAATGCTGCTCCTCAGCTTTAGGGCTTTTGGCGGCAGGCCTGGCTGCTATTCAGGGTAAGATTAAATCAGGTTCTCAGGTGGGGGCAGGGCTGCCTCCCAGGCTCAGTTTCCTCAGGGAGTTTATGCAGAGACCTTCTGTAATGGAGCTGTTGCTGAGCTCCTGCCTGCTCTGGGAGCCTCTGGCCACCTGCTGCCTCTGCTGCTGCCTCCTGAGGGGGCCCGAGTCATGGAGACACCCCACTCCCCTCTCAGCCCATCCAGATGTCTCTCTCACTGGCTTGTGTGTCTCTGGGTGGAGGGACTTTTGTGGCTGCTGGAGATTCAGTCCCTGAAGCCTGCTCGGATCTTTTCCCTCCTCTCAGTGCCACGTGGCTAGGGCAGGGCTAGGCTCCGCTCCCATCCAGTGTGCGACGGACCTTTGGGATCGGTTTTTCAGGGCTCTCTGGAATGGAAATCTCCTTCACTCTGTTTCTGTGAGACTTCCCCTTCTCCAGAATTTGTTGGGCATTCTTTTTACAGGAGATCCCTGGGCTGTGGGTTCGGAGCTAGCATATGTGAGTCTTTCTACTCCACCATCTTGGCTCTGCCCCGCAAAGTTTGCATTTTTAAAGTAAAAATTGATTGTTAACTAAAAAACTAAGTCTAGTTAAGTTTTTGTTTCTTTAATAAATAAAAATATTGCCTTTTATAATTGAATAATTAAAAGCCAGTTTTCTTTAAAAAAAGAAAATTCCTTTGTGTCAGTATCCATTTCTTCATTTTTTTTCTCCTTTCTCTGTTGTTTCATACTATGGATAGCCAAAGGGCATCTGGTTTATAGTTTCTTATCAGTTTGGTCCTAGCATTTACAATTTATATATTAATGTATGATAACCCTCCTCCCTCATGTCTGAATCTGGGGACCAAGAGTTTTGTTGTGAGGCTATCAGCTTCCCCAGGGCTGTAATGGGATTATAGTTCTTGATAAAGACATCCAGGAAAGAGATTATCTGATAAAGGGCCGTCTTGAGACATCACTCTTCTAATATAGAGAACCTCAGAACAAAAGTGTTTTGCTCCTATTATGGAAAAGGAAGAAGAAAGTATGAGACCTGGTTCCTCTTGGACCACATGAGTAGATTAGCATCTCAGAGAATCTTTCAAAAACCATGCATCTATTTAGAACCCTCCAGACCTGGGGTACCCTAACATCATATGGGCCTTCCCAGGCTAACATCATTCCCTCTCATGGCCAAGATTCAGCCCTGATTCTTAATTTGATAGTCTTGGAAATAGCTAGAGTTCAACTATTCTGGAAAGTAATTTTGAACTATGCTAGAAAAATGATCCTTTGACTTCATGATGTCACTACTGGGCATATATGCCAAGTGGTCAAACAAAGAAGTAATGGTTCATCTATATAGATAATAGCACTTTTGTGGTAGGAAAAAAAACTAGAACAAGTATCCATTGATTAAGGAGTGACTAATAAATTGCAGCATACAAATGTAATGGAAAATTATTGCACTGTAAGAAATGATGAATACAAAGACCTCAGAAAAGTGATGGAAGATTTGTTTTAACTGATTTAGAGTGAAGCAAGCCAAATCAAGAGAATAGACAATAACAATGTGAAGGAAAACAACACTAAAAGACAACAGAATTTAGGCCAATGTAATGATCCATTTTTGACTCCAAAAGACTAACTATGAAACATTTCTTCCTTTGAAGGTAATAGACTAAGGGGACAGAATGAGATATACTTTGTTAGATACTAATTTATTACAAGGTAAGATTTTATTGAGGACATGAACTATTAGAAAGTGGTAAAGATTTTAAAGCAATAATGAACCAAGCAATTACACAAACAAAAAGAAGTAGTTAGAATATTAGGATTTTAGGCCATGGTCTTTGCAGAGTGGCCCAGCAACTTTTGTTGAGATATTTGCTAAAATGACACATACATATCAATACGTGTATGCTTTTGTGGCCACATGTATATGTCAGGTGTTCCTTAGGCCTGCTTGGATATTCAACCACATTCATCCAGTGGTACAGATGGTAATCTTAATCCCTGCCTTATCATCTAGGATTATTCTTGTTTTACCCTCTACAGTGGAGGAAGGTGGGAAGAAGAGGACATGCAGTATACTTAGGGCCTTCCTCCAGGGCTCCTGTATTGAGCAGGTATTGGTGGCTCTCCAATGGAATGTCATTGGAACATGTGGGCTATCAGCTGTCCTTCACTTTTGCTATGGGACCAACTCATCTTCTTTTTCTGGCCCCATAGTTTCTTCTAGATAATTCTTAATTAAGGAGACACTGGGTCACATTTATCACCTTCAACAAACATTTTTGAATGAATGATGTGTTCACAGAACAGAGAATTGGGATGATTCTCTTTGATGATCCCTATCCTTGAGGGGATTATGAGCAAGTGAGACAACCTAACAACACATAGAACCTGAACCCCAAAACAAGACAGCATATAAGTATTCTAGGTGGCTTAGTGGATAATGCATTGATCCCAGAATCAGGAAGACCTCAGCTCAGATGTGGCTTCAGAAACTTATTAATTGTGTGACCTTGAACAAGTCATTTAACTTGTCTACCTCACTTTTCTCAACTGTAAAATGGGGCTAATTATAGCACTTACCTCCCAGGGTTGTTGCAGGGATTAAATAAGATAATATTTGTAAAGTGCTTAGCACATTGCTTGGCACATAGTAGGTACTATGTAAATACCATCTACTACTATGTATCTACACCCTACGAGGGCAATTAATGAGTTCATTAGGGGGTTGTGTACCCCAAAGATATGAAGACTTCCTGTAGTGAGTGAAATGAAAGGATGAGAACAATTTGTTCAAATGGCCGTGAAGGTGGCTAAAGCAGGCATTGTGGAAAGCTTGGTCTGATATCAAAGATGCCAAGGTCATCCACTGCATTCTGGGCCATCTCCATTCATCTTGACTTTTGCTTTACCACTGGGCTTCTATGACACTGGAAGAGAGAATGAGGCTGAGATTTTATGGCGCTCTTGACTCACTTCAATCCAATTCATTCAGGAGTCAAGACTTCCCCCTGTGATGTAGTTGATCCTCTTCAAAAAATGAAGGGCAAACAACTACACTGCTACCATTGTTATAAATAATAACTATAATACCAATAACCTCTATCTGCCTCAATGTCCTCAACTATAAAATGGGGACGATCATAGCACTTGCCTCCCAGGGTTGTTGTGAGGATTGAATGAGATTAATGTTTGTAAATTGGCACGTAATAGTTGCTTAATAAATGCTTTCCCCGCCTCTCCCCTTTCAAAGATATTTATTTTATAAACTCTCATCTTCCACAGCTTACTGGCTTACCAACAGGGAACTTGGAGATCATCAGTTTCTCTACCCTCACTTTGTAGATGAAGAAACATTGCAGCAAAGTGGGTTAGTGACAAAGATGAGATCACTGAACCACCCCATTGTTTAGTGTCCCACCATTCCCTCTCGTTTGTTTTGAATTAACAATCTTTGTTTGCTCATTTTAATTCCTTCCCTCCTTTAGCCTGTCTTTCAGCAAATATTTATTAAAGGCTTACAAGGTTCAAGGTACTGGATGAAGTATTGTGGAAGATACAGTGAAGCTGGAGAAAAGAATCACACCCTTAGGGAGCTTGCAAATCAATGAAGGTCTTGATTTTTCATTCTCAAGAACAGGTTAGGTCTTGTAGTTAGTTAGTAGTGTCTAGGTGTAGGAGAGAATGTACTTGAATTTCCTAAATATTGGTGAGGAAAGGAATAGAGAAAAGCTCTAGACTTTGTGGGAATCTGGCATTTCGGATATTCTTTCTAGCACTGCTCCCCACTAGCTGCATGACCTTGAAAAAATCATAACACCCCTCAGGATTGAGTTTCCTCATCTGTAAACTACTTGAGCTAGTTTACCTGTAAGGCTCTATTTCTAGTTCTAGCTTTTCTATGGGCTTTGTGAATTTCCTGGGGAGTTAAGTTGGCATAAGAGGAATGAGGTAACTCCCTGAGTATTTTATATAAAGAGAGCTAAATCAAGGCAGCTGGTCATATTTAAAGCTAATTAAGTAGTTGTTTTTCACAGGGGGCCTATAAGCATGCTATAGTACAATCAATGTACTATTGTCCCCTTTCTACAGAGGTTTCCCCTATTTGGGCTTTAGCCATAACCTTATTTATAGATATGTATGGGTTTAGACCTGGGAATAAATGTGCTAGGTATTCCAGCTGAACATGTGCAGCCTTTTCTTTTCAGGACAGCACTTTATAAATAGCTCCAAGCATGGAGATTTAGTCCAGCTGCTGTGTGTTTCTCTGATTCCCTGGCCAATGACTCCCTGGTCGTTCTCTTACACTTCACACAGGAAGGATGGGACTGTCTAAATAGGAACAGATTCTGATTAATGGGCCCCTGGAGCCTGGGTATTTTTATTACTTGTCTATCCCTACTGGACTAGTAAACAAATCAGACGTGTGACAGTGAAAATTTAATAATTCTCTTAAGGGAAGAGCCCTTCTGAAAGCTATTGTCTGGTTTTTTGCCACTTAACAAGTCATAGAGTTTCCTGTACCTGTCCAAGGTCCTGCCCCTAGAGTTGGGAGGACATTACTTTCAGCTATGTTACTTTTTGATTTTCAAATAAAGACATTTATTTATTTTCATCATAGTCTCTCCTGAGCAGGTATTCCTCATGTGTTGACAGCAGCCTCTCAGTAAGGCTGTGCAATAATCAGGTTTGGATACGTTAGACTCTCTAGTCTGGGAAGTTTATTTAAAGAAAAGGAGCATACCTCCTTCAATTGTTTTGAAAGGTAGAGGACCATGGGTGCTGGATATTATATACACTCTCAGCTTGGGTTGCTATGTCAGTTGATTTTTCTTAATTGTTTTTCTTTGTTACAAGGAAAGTCTCAGTGGGGTGGTGGTGAGGGCAGAATGGATTTATTCAGAAATGACTGCAATTAAAAAACCACAAAAGACATTAGTAAATTTTATGATTTATAATTCAATTAGTTAATACTTTGAAGAAAATGGGCAGGTTCTGTTTTATCTCTATAACCATGTCCAACCTGTCAATAACTTCATTCTGATCTCTGTTGTTATTGTCTAAACCCTTCTATATTTTGCAGACATTACAAGGCTACTCCCTGGCTGGATGAGGGTCAAGGAAAGGTAAAGGCTGCTGGATCCTGAAATGCTGGGGGATCCTGAATTAACCCAATCTGCCTGGTGGTTAGTGTATTGCATAGACAAACCCAGGGAGCTCAGGCACCAGATGGGGGGGGATTCAGCAGAGTGGCTAAGTCAGCTGAATTTGCTGGCAGATACACTCATTTTAAAGGTCATTTTCTTTTTCCATTTGCCACCACATACTATGAGTAGTTGGCCTTTTAGAGAGCAGTCAATTCTGTCACCAGATACAGAATGCTAGGCAAAAGAACAGGCTGTCAAAACACCACCAACATATTGTTAATAGCTAACCTAGCATATGGTTTCAGATGATACCCACTGAGATACTTGGGTGGAGTCAAAGGTGGTCCAGTGATTAGAAGTTAGACAGTCATTTTCTGGCTTTCTGAGTGATCACTGAGTTGCCTATCTTGGATTTATAGGGTGAATAATCAATGGACGATTTGTTGATTTATTCAAAAAGCATTTTAGAAGTACCTATTATGTGTCAAACACTATACTAGGTGATAAGATCATAAAGACAAAATGAAACTGCTGGGGCAAAGCAACCCATCCACTGATAAATAAATACAAAATATATACAAAGGAAAATAAGAGTGAAGCATCATGGACAGAGGAGGCTACCAACAACTGAGGAGAAACAGGAAAGACCTTGTACTGCATGTCAGCAAGGAAGAAGCTAGGGACTCTAAGGGGCTGAAGGGTAGAAGGAGAGCATCAGACATGGGAGACAGTATGTTCAAGGCTGTGGAGGCAGGAGATAGAATACTTTAGGGGATTGGGCAAGTAAGCTAGTGTGGCTGGAGTTTGGACCAAGAGAGTTTGTGAGAATAATGTTTTGAATATCAAACTGAGAAACTGGTATTTTATCCTGGAAGCAACAGGGATCGATATCTTCTAAGGGATAGAAAGAATATTGCTTAAGTTGAAACCTATTAAAACAACATTTCTGGGTCATTTGATGGGTGAATAAGAGTTGGAGCTGAAAGAGGATTTGGAGATTATCTAGTAGAAACCCGTCCTTTTACAGATGAGGTGAGGTCCAAAATCACACAAGGGATGAAAGGAGTTACCACAATTAAAAAAACAAAAACTAAGTCATTATATGACTTGTATTCCTATTATATTTAAGATCAAGTATACGTTCTCCTGTTTGCCATTTAAGACTTTTCACAACTTGATTCTGATCTACCTTTCCAGGCTTATCTCATGTTGCTCCCCACTATGAATCCCACAATCCAGCCATACTGGCCTTTTTCTTGTTCCTCATACACTATGCTCCTTCTCTCCTCATCATGTCTTTGCACTAGCTATACTTGTGCCTGGAATGATCTGCCTTATTAAAGCCCTTTCTACAACTTTTCAAAGGGGGGTCTTTCCCAGCCCCCTCACTCCCTATCTTCAAGTGCTTTCCCCTCGATGGCTACTATCCATCTATTCTGAATTTGTCTTGTTCGTATCAATTTATTTATATGTTGTCTCCCTTGTTAGAATGTGAACTCCTTGAAGTCAGGGATGCTTTTGCCTTTCTTTGAACCTAGCAATTCATCTAGTGCTTGACACATATTAAGTACTTGATAAATGCTTGTTGATTGAATAATTAATACCACATCACTGAGAGCTTTCTCAATTCATTGCCCTAGACCATGACTCCCACTGCTCTCATTCCTTGTCTAGCTTAACACGTTTCTTTCTTTTAAAAATAGTATTTATTTTTGAAAGTCTTTTCTTTTTAAATTTTGAGTTCCAAATTCTCTCCCTTCTTCCTACTCCCTCCCACACCCACTGAGAAGGCAAGAACTATGATAAATGTGAATTCATGCAAAACATATTTCCATATTAGCCATATTTTTAAAAAAATCAAGAAAAATAGAGAAAATTATACTTCAGTTTGCATTCAGAGTTCATCGGTTCTCTTTCTGGAGGTGAATAGTAAGTTTTGATCACAAGTCCTTTGGAATTGTCTTGAATTATTGCATTGATGAGAGTGACCAAGTCTTTCATGGCTCATCATCATTGCTCCATTGCTGTTCCTATGCACAGTCATCTCTCAGTTCTTATTACTTCATTTTGCATCAGTTCACATAGTTCTTGCCATGGTTTTCTGAAACAATTCCCCTTGTCATTTCTTAGCACAATGTTTTGATGACGCCATAACTCTACTATGTCTACTAAAACACCTTGAATAAATATAGGGCAGCTTGTAGATTTGTTGCCAATGATTGGTTTCTGTGATAGATTTTTAGCCAGTGGACAACTCTAGTGCTGAGCAAAAAAGCCCAGGTATGAAACCAGGCCTTCATACTCTGATTTGTTTCTCGATCCCTTTTCCACCAAAGCAGAGGATCCACTGGGCTGGGAGAATGAGATAGAGCATGAGAATGGAGGTATGGTTCTAATTGTTATATTCCTTTACTCCCATGCTGCACTTTTACCAGCAACAAGAACTTTTAGTCTATGTTCCTGCTCTGGTGGTTAAACTTCTGTGTCCTTAATACCAGATTAGAATAAGAGAAACTTTTTCTTTGCCTCAAGTAACTATCAGATAGAGGGACGGGGAGTTCAGGCAAGCCCAGTCAGGTAAAGCCTTACTGGTTTTGAGCTGTGAGACCCTGACTTCCCTGTGGTAGAACATCCCACAGCCCAATCTCCTCTTGATCTGAAAAATACAGATTTTGGGGGCAAATGGTCCCTTCCAATTCTAAAGTCATGTATGTCTCTGATTCTAAGATGTTCCTGGGTGTTTTTTTTAAACTATTTTTTTTCTGTACATGTTCTATGGGGGTTCTGTGGTTCATCATATGGCAATTTTGCTTGCCATGAGTTCCTTAACGTTTGTACCCCTTTGAGTACTGGTGATTGAAAGCTGTTGTGTGACCTTGGAGTTGGAATTCTTTGGAAACAGAGCAATGAAGTTCAGTAATTTTATTTAAGGGTCTAAATCTTGGCCTTTTCTGAAATCAATCTAATAACAACCAAATCATGAGGACAGGAATTTCTCATTACAAGATACGTCCAAAGCACCTGGGATCTCATCAGGGCTGGGCTTCCCCTCAAATCATAATACATCAGGGCTGCCTATTCTATGTGACTCTTGCCCATACAATCTCATAAATTCACCCAAATCCACCAACTTTCTGGGAGCCTTCTTCATTTTTCTCTTGACACCACAAAAATGCTAACTAGAGCCCATCCATCATTACTGACTTTTTCCAAGTAACCAGTCTATCTTCTTTATTTTTTTCCATCTTGCTTTTACATTTTTTTAATGACCTCCTTTATGTAGTTTCTCCTCTAGAGTTATTCATCTGTAATGTGTTGCCTTCTTTCCTTTGCCCTCTGGATGACACTCATTTTTAGCTCTTCAGAGACTTTGATGTTCTAGGATTTTCATGTATAAAATACCAACTGAAGAATATTAGTATTGAAATATGACTCCTTGTTTTAGGGACAAACTTGGTTATTAGAGACCACTCTTTGATTTTCAGATCAATCTATATGTATTTTATTCAGTGGCTATTAGGTGCTAGGTGTTGGGGATACATGTACAAAGAATGAAAAAAATTCTCACTTGCAAATAGTTTACATTCAAATAAGAGAGACAACAAGGATATCCATATTTATAACCAAAATGCATATGCATATCCATGTTATCTATATTTATATTCATTTCTATATAAATATATATAGAATATATATTAATAAACACAAAAATGCAAAGTAGTTGAATACAGGGTAGTTTGGGAGGGCGGATGCTGGCAGTTAAGGGGATCAGAAAAGTCTTAATGTCAAAAGTGATACTTGAAATGCTTTTTGAAGGAAGAGAGGGATTCTATGAGATGGATATGAGGAGGAAGTGCATTCCAGGCACGGAGACAGCTAGTGCCAAGGTGGGTGTAAGGAATAAAGAAAAGGTCTAGAATACAGAAGAAAGAGAAATATACAATGAGTTCAGAAAGATAGGATAGGGCCAAGTTATGAAGGACTTTAAAGACTTAGTAGAGCAATTTATATCATCTTCTATTGGGAATAGCAAGCCACAAGAACTTCCTTAGCAGGAAAGGTGACATGGTTAGAACTATGCTTTGGGGAATGACTTTTTGCAGTGGTGTCAGAGATGGCTAGAAGTGGAGAGAAGCTTGAGGCAGGGAGATTGGGTAAGAAAGACCATTGCAATAATCTAACTGAGAGGTGATAAGGGCCTATAGTTAGGTAGTAGTGATGTGAAGAAAGAGAAGATCCTCGACATCCATCCAGCACACTCTTCTCCCTGTCTAATTCTGGGCTCACGTTATTGACAGCTTATGTGTGTGTATTTTGTTGTTCAATTGTTTCAGTTAGTCACGTCTGACTTCTTGTTACCTGATCTGGAGTTTTCTTGGCAAAGATACTGGAGTGGTTTGCCATTTCCTTCTCCAGCTCATTTTATTTATAATTGAGGCAAGCAGGGTTAAATGACTTGCCCAAGGTCACATAGCTAGGGAGTGTCTGAGGCCAAATTAAACTCTCAAAGATAAGTCTTCCTGACTTCAAGCCTGACACTTTACCCACTGTTCCACTTAGTTGCCCCTTGGGTGTGTGTATACACACATATATGCATATATACCCAATACATAAAAATATGTATGCATATGCATATGTACACATACAAATTTATATACTTATATAATAGAGGAATGTGCATAATAAACACATATATTTTATACATACAGACATGTACATGAGATCCATAGGTTGTTTATCCAACTATACATTGTAGTTTAGATAACGGACATTCTTCATACATTTGACTTTTCTTTCCTGAATTATAAGGCTAAATCCTTGATATCACTCTCATGGAGGAGGTTGAGTGGTCTTCTGGGTTTTAATGTAATCCAATCAGTGCAATATTACCTGCTAGTAAGAATTTTCAGACTACAGGGATTAAACATGGCCTACACTCTCTAGAGTAGCCAGAACCAGATTAAAATATAACTGAGAAACATATAACAAAATAAATAAAAACCCAATAAAACATAGATAACATCACATTTGAAAACTAAGTCAATATGTTGCTTGCAGGCATACTTATATGTGGATAAGTGACCAAATTTTTGTTTGAGTATGACACCACTGGTCTTGAGATCTGACCTATCTATAGCAGGGCTTCTTAATTTGGTGTCTGTGAACTTAAGAAATAGTTTTGAAAACTGTATTTCCATATAATAAATGTCCTTTGCAATCCAATGTATAATCTGCATTTAAAAATGTGATTCTGAAGAGGGGTCCATAGATTTCATCAGCTCTCAAGGGGTCCATGGCACACAAAAGGTTAAGAATCTCTGGTCTACAGGGAATCACTACTTGCCTTGGACTGTATTCCTTGGACTTCTCCCTGGACAGTGGTGAATACTTCCCTTATGTCTCCCTGCTCTATATCTTACTTGGTATTAATGAGCAGAGGGTTATCAAACAAGGTTATCTCTTCTTAATGGCTTTCAGAGAATCTTATATAATTTTGATATTTTTCAAGGGAAGCACTTAATTGGAGAAGAGCCTTTAAGTATATATTTTGTTCTTTTGATTTTTTTTTTAATAATCAGCAAACAGTAAGCACGGTAGAATCTGGGATCTTGTAGTCCATTCATCTTTTAGTCAATTGTGTGATGGTGAGATGTGGTCTACAAAGGATTATAGCTTGAGACAACTTTCCTGCTCCCTTCTAATATTCCCATCAAAAATATCATTAATAAATGCATAGATTACTTTCATGACAGTTTTACAGAGATGAGAAAGTAGGGTTAATGATGTTGCTCACCTTTTAGGGGGAGGAGGAATTTGATAATAAAGTATGAGAATTTTTCTACCATGTGATTGCTCTATATGTGTACCTAGCAAGTACCCTATGTGACCCTTATGTTGCTGCCTACACTGGCACATGACTGCTTTCCTTAATCCTATTGGAAGACCATGTGATACTAAAATTAATGGATGAGGGAATGTAATATATAATTTGCCTACTGTCTGGTGCTTTGTAGGTAATTAACCTAGTGGTCTAATTGTTGCTATTGTTGTCTGTCCTTTGTTCTTGGACTAATTGGCTTTAAGTGAGACAGAGCTGCAAAGTCACCAATCACAGTCTCTTCCAGAGGTATCTGGGTCCAGTGGCAAGACATAGATCAGAATGACTGGAGATGGCCCCAGATGCAGTGGGAAACCTTGGCCTTTTTTAACTAAGGTCTTTCCTAGGTCTCAGTTTGTCTGAGGCAACACCCATCCAATTATCAAGGCAGTGGTCTTATGAAGGTCTCCCTGATGGGTATGCAAGAGATCTCCTTTAGTTCAAATGCCTGAGCCTCCTTCAATGTCTTGGAAAGAAAGAAACCATTGCTGACCAGTCTCTGAATTCTAGTCAAGGAATTTATATAGAAGTATTTCTTGTGATCATGAAATGATAGCCCCAAGAGTGGTGGGTGAAGGATTAAATTCTTGGGAATATGGTGTCTAGACCTAGTGACAAGGTGGCTGGAGAGAAGATGGTTAAGGGATTGAAAAGGAGCAAAATTAAAAAAAACGAATGCAAAATAAGGGAAGCTAGGTGGTGCAGTGGATAGACTTGAAGTTAGGAACACTTGAGTTCAAATTGAGACTCAGACATTTATTAATTGTGTGACCTTGGGCAACTCACTTAACCTCTGTCTACCTCAGTGTCTTCTTCTGTAGAATGAGGATAAGAATACTATCTCCCAGAGTTGTAGTGAGGATAAAATAACCTTCTACTTCAAAAGTACTTGGTAATATATTTGTAATAATAGCTTTTTATTATTTTATCTATAGTTCCAGAAACCTCTATCAGTATTTCTGGGAGCTTTGCTAGATCCATCTTTACCCAGTCTCTTTCTATTACAGGGATAATCAACTTTCTGTTGCTATATAGTTAATTTACGATAAAAGACAATAGAAAAGGCTTTATGGAGCTTCTGCCTGACCATATTCCATAACCTCCTTCCTTAACTACAGGTCATGGGAAAGGGATAAAGGGGTGAGTTCTGGGGTCCAGGGCCTACTCCAAGTCCTGGAACAATGAAAACAAATGATAAATTATGGCAGCTGAAGTGTTATGGGTTATAGCTATTTCTTAGCCTGCTCACCAACCACTGAGGTTTGGGAAGCTGCCTTTGTAGCATCCTATTGGGAATTCACCTCTCTATACACTAATTTCCAGATGACTAATTACATTCTGATTCACAGTTTGATCTCAGCTTTGCCTTCCTGGTTCTCCAGGGTAGACAGCAGCAGCAGCAGCAGCAGCAGCAGCAAACTGCAACTACTTACAGTTTCACTCTTCACCCTCCAACTTGAACTCAGTTTCAAGGATAAAATGGCAAAAGCCTGCAGTGTCTCCATGCCTCTGTCTCTCTGTTTCTCTGTCTCTGTCTCTCTTTGTTAGTTTCACCAGATGGAATATCTCTCCAAAGGGAAAGAAAAGAGGAGAAAAAACAATTCTAGTCTCCCATATACAATTTTTATTTTTCTCCCCTTCTTATAATTTTTTTTTGTCCCTGGGGTGGGGAGCAAGGGTGTAGAACATGGGTATATCATTACCACTCTCTGCTGGTTTACTTTCTCTGCCACTGAATTATCATGATGCTGGGCCTCAAGGCAAATTAAAGAAGAGTAGGTAAGGAGAACATAGCAGGGATAGTAGTCACACAAGATTTTCGTATTTTTCATTCCTTTAGATACCTTGCAAACTTGTGCTGTCTCTAGTATAGGCCAACCCTCTACTCATCTAGCTCAGCTGTTTTTCCCATCTGCTTTCTTTAGGGACATTTCCAGTTTTCCTAGGAGCACATCCAGCACTCCTTTGTGTCTCTAAGGAGAACCTGGGAGTCATCTTTCAATTTATTCACACCTTCCCTCTGTCTTCTGGTCTTACTTATGGTGAGAATGTCAGCAGTGATTTGGTTCAGTTCCTTCAGAATTATGGTCCCTTGGAGTATTTGGACAAAACCTACACTTAGAGAATCAAGAGAAAAGTTGATGCTTAGAGTTCTTCTAAGTCTTGTGGTTCTCAGTATCCTCCTGCTCTCATTTGCTGCTCTACCACCATCTTTGAAAAAAAAAATATAAGAAAATGTCATAGGACTGAGGCCATTATATATTTTTCTTTGTTTCATGCTTTGCCATAGATAACAAATTGATTCTCAAGTAGCCAGACTATTGCAGGGTATGCATCTCTCTAAAGAGCTAGGCTGGTCCTTGCAAAGCAAACATAATCAGTTTCTGGAATGATGCGTGAATTCTTTCCAGCTTGGTAGAACTAGTGAGGGCTTGTTTGTGTGTGTGTGTGTGTGTGTAGTTACAGGTAATGTAATTCACTTTATTCCTGGTCATCTAAGATCATCCAGGTTTTGTCTGAAAATCTGTAAAGGAAAATGAACAGTCCCATGAAGCATCTCATTTTACTTTCAGATAACTCTAAATCTGATGAAATGTTTCATTCTGATTAAATGTATTCCTGAAATTTTAACCCATTGCTTAGTTTGCCATCTGAGGCCAAGCAAAGAACTCTATTCCCTTTCCTCCATTGTAACCCAGCCTTTCATTACTTGTAAGACAGTTGTAATTTCCTCCTAATTTTCTCTTCTTTAGGCTAAATATTTCCAATTGCTTCAGTGATAGCTTGTCTGGCTTTCCCATTCCTATCCTGGGCTCTGCAGCAGTTCATCTTGTTAACATCCCTTTTACAATGTGGCACCTGGAACTGAACGTAGTATTTGGGGTATAATCTGACCATCAGAGATAGATGTAACCTTTCTGTGCTTTAGGCTTACTATGCACAACATTTGAGGTTCTCAGCCTGAGTGAGGTGGAGATGTTACCATTCACTTGATAAATTTGTGTCACTGGGGAGCTCTGCCCAAGGACCTTGGTTTCTGACAAGTTCTTGATTCTGAATTTTATACCCAGAGTCTTTAATCTTTGTGTCAGACATACATAAACCATCTCTGACAGAAATTCAACTAAGTGAGACAGACAAAGGCTGTGACTTTCTCAAGGTCTTAGTAGAGCTAGATTTGAAACTGGATTTGAATTTAGGTCTTCCTGGCTCCAGGCCCAGAGTGCCAATAACTGTGCCATGTAGCTGCCCCAATTTGCGTTTTAGTCTGGAGATGCTGGGGACCTCTGAAAGTTTCTAACCAGTGGGCTGATCAGCTACCTGGACTTTAGGATGGTTAGCTTAACTGGAATCATGAATACACTTAGGAGACTATTCTGATGATCTATGTGAGGGGTGATAAGGACTTGTCCTGGAGTGGTGGTCATGGGAGTGGAAATAAGAGGATGGATGTCAAAACTATTGTGTATGTAGAGGAAATAACATTTGCAAGCTTCTCCTCAGGGAGAGGAAAGAGTCCAGGCTGACTCCTACCTTGCAGAGCCAAGCATATCTCTGGGTGACTGAGAATTCAGTGGTGCCCTTGACCAAAATAGCTAAGTTTGAATAGGCATGGGTTTTTGAAAGAAGATAAGAAGTTCTGTTTTGGATGAGTTGAGTCTGAGAACATAATAGAATATCCAGGTGGAGATATTTATCAGATGGTTAGTGATTTGAAACCGGAGTTCAAAAGAGACTTAGGGCTAGATGCATGGATTTGGGAGTTATTTGCAGAGATGATTGATCTCAGAGAGATAGCTGAGTGATACAGGGGCCTTAGAATAAGGAAACCTGATGTATGACCTGGGGCAAGTCATTTAAACTCCTTCTGCCTCAGTTTTCTAATCTGCAAGATGCTTATAGTAATAACATCTACTTTCCAGGATTTTTGTGAAAATCAAGTGAGACAGTATTTGGAAAAATGCTTTGCAAATTTTAAAGAACTATATAAATCCTACTACTACTCCAATTGTAAGTCGTAACAGTTGATGAGAAATTACCAAGGGAGAGAAAGTGAAGAAATCAGTAACCCAATAAGTCAGCCTGCATTTATTAAGTGCCTACTATATAGGTTCCAGGTGATGCTTTAGCTGTGGATTCAAAGAAAAATCTGAAGCAATCTTTGCTTATGAGGAATTCCTTTGTATAATTCTAACAGGAGAGATGACACGTATATATAAATATATGTATCACCTCTCTGGGCTACACTTCAACTTTGTATTCACTAATCTACATGCTGAATTCCCAGGCATGTAATTATTCCCACAAGTTCTAGGGTACCCTGTGAGTTTGCACTTCTAACAGGATAGCCAACAAGCCCCTGCCAGTGGGCTTCCTTCTAACAGAGGCAGCTAGGATGCATAGTTGATAGAGCACTGAGTTGGAGTCAGGAAGGGCTGGGTTTGAATCCTGCCTCAGATACTTAATAACTGTGTGACCTTGTAGAGTCACTTAACTTAAATTTACCTCAGTTTCCTCATCTATAAAATGGAGATATTAAAGACCCCTACTTCACAGGGCTGTAGTAAGAACCGAATAAATTATCATATGTAAAACTGCAAACCTGAAAGCACTATATAAGTGCTAGCTATTATTGTTAGATTTCAGCTACCTGGACATCTAGTAGACACAATTATGTAAAAGCAATGATACAATAGGATCAGCAAAGTGCCAAGAGAATAAAGTGCTGGGCTTGGAGCTAGGAATGCTGATTCTTGTGAGTTCAAATCTGGCCTCAGAAACTTCCTAGCTCTGTGACCCTGGGCAAATCACCTAACCATTTGCCTCAGTTTCCTCATCTGTAAAATGAACTGGAGAAGGAAATGCAAACCACTCCAGTATCTTTGCCACTACTGATTAGAGAGATGCAAATCAAAACAACTCTGAGGTACCACATCACACCTATAAGATTGGCAAACGTGTCAGAA
>JAQQSK010000606.1:0-16148 GCA_028658325.1 Potorous gilbertii
TACTAATTGGCATGGTGGATTACCTGTTCTACTTTTCTGACTGGGGCTGTTTTACCTCTCCTCAGGCAACCTGCCTTCTTGTTGAGCCCCCTGCTTCTGAGGCTCCCCAGATTGAAAAGTGAGGACTACTTAATAGGCTCCATACCCTCGATCCACTGTAGCTCAGAACTCTTGAACTCAAGTGATCCCACCAACCTTAGCTCTAACTCTCTTGAGTAGCAGGAATTATAGAAGTACAGGAGCACCCCACTGTGATTCACCTGGGTTTTGTTATATGGTATTTTAGTTATTGAAACATTTTATAATTTTATTTTCTACCAAATTTGAACTTTAATTTGAATTTCTCTATTTTAGTGCATAAGCTTTAAGGCCCCTTAAGTTGTAAGGATTTGTTCTTCTCTTCTATCATCTTACCTGTTGATATGAATTATTAAGGTAAATCATAATAATGGTCCATAGATATATTCATCATTGGGATATTATTACATTTATACTAGTTCTAATTTCTTTTTTTAATTTAAGTTTTTTTTTCAGTTTTCTACAATCACTTCCATATATCTTAGATTTTTCCCCCTCTCCCCAAAACGGCATGCAATCTTATATAGGTTCTACACGTAACATTCTTATTAAATACATTTTCACCTTAGTCATGTTGCATAAAAGAATTAAAATGAATGGGAGAAACCATGAAAACAGAAAAAAAATAACAAAAGAGAAAATGGTCTGTTTCATAGTTCTTCCTCTGGATGTGGAAGGCATTTTGCCTCGAGTCCATTGGGAATTTTTTAGGTCCTTGATTGCTATGAAGGACTAAGTCTACCAGAAAAAATTCCTCACTGTGGTTGTTGCTGTGTACAAAGTTCTCCTGGTTCTGCTCCTTTCACTCAGCCTTAGTTCATATAGGTCCTTCCAGGCCTCTCTGAAGTTTTCTTGTTCATCATTTCTTATAGCACGATAGTATTCCATTACATTCAAGTGCCACAATTTATTCAACCTTTCCCCAATTGATGGACATCCCCTTGATTTCCAGTTTTTGGCCTCCACAAAGAGAGCTGCTATAAATATTTTTGTACCTGTGGTTCCCTTTCCCATTTCTGTGATCTCTCTGGGATAGAGTCCCAGAAGTGGTATTGCTGGGTCAAAGGGTATGCACATTTTTGTAGCCTTTTGGGCGTAGTTCCAAATTGCTCTGCAGAATGGTTGGATGAGCTCACAGCTCCACCACCAGTGAATTAGTGTTCTAGCTCTCCCACATCCTCTCCAACAGTTATCATTTTTCAGTTCTGTCATGTTTGCCAGTCTGATAGGTGTGACTTGAAGAGTTGTTTTGGTTTGAATCTCTAATCAATAGATCTTTCTTTTGAGCCTATTACTGTTATAGACAGTTTTGTTAGGATAGTTGTCTGATGCTGGAAATTGAACAGTTTTTTTTTTTTTAAGGTCATGGTAAGTTGTTTATGTGTGGCCGTCTGTTTTTAGCCTAGGTGCATTCCCTTTGAAAAGCATTTCAGCATTTTATTGGTTGTTGAGGTATTTCTAATGTGAAATTTCCAATTTATTCATCATAATAATATTTGTCCTAAGTAGCACATGAACAAATAAATTATAAACAATTATGTTGTATATTTAGGAAGATTCAGTTGAAGAGAATTAGATTGCTTCCTGTTATTTTATGTATTTCTTATAAGGAAGTGAAAAGTAGTTTCAAATAGTCTTAAGAAGCTCTGTAAAATCCCACCTATGACATTTACTACCTTGGACAAGTCATTTAAAGTCCCTGAACCTCACTTTGCTTATCTCTCTAATGAGGGAATAGCTCGGTGACTGAGTGCATGGAGTACTGGACCTCAAGTCCAGAGAACCCAGGTTCAAATCATACCTCAGACACTTCCTGACAGTGTGACCCAGTACAAGTTATCTAAATGCTGTCACCCTCAGTTTCCTTATTTGTAAAATGCAGATAATAGTAGCACCTACTCCCAGGGTTGTTGTGGAGAGAAAAGGACTTAATGTTTGCAAAGTACTTAGCAAACATTAAAAGTGCTCTCTGTAAACGGTCGTTATTGTTACCGTGATATCTCTGAGGAGGTTTCTGCTGGTTCTGACTGCTCTTTTATCCTGTGTTTTTTCTAAACGTTGCATAAATCAGAATGGTATGGACTATAACCACGTGCTGAGGAAATCAGGAGCTCGGAAGGGGGGATTAAATTCTCCCCTATACCTAGAATGGAACTATTTTTGAATGGTTTTGATCCGTCTTGGAAAGTGCCTCAAGTCTATCTCTTTCTGGGGGGATGATAACTCAAGAGTCTGTGCTTGTATTGCCTTCCACGTTTAAGGATTTAGTAGCATTATTTGACCCAGGAGAATATATAGGACATTCAGGTCATAAAGTTCTGAGCAGGCAGACCAAGCATCCCAAAAGAGTTATATTTTTGAGCAAAGGAGGCTAGCTATTGCAGTAAGATGTGATAAGAGCATAACATAGTTGTGGCAGTGTGGATGGAAAGAGAGGAGTGGATGAAGATAGAGATTTTGTACCTTTTGAAGGATATTTAGTTGTCTGAGCTGGTTAAGGGCAGCAATGATGAGTTCAGTGTTGAATGTGCAATGTTCGTAAGATATGAGTAGAAATGTCTAGGAGATACTTCTAATAAGAGATTGGATCAAAGGGAAGAGCAGGTTTTGTTTTGTTTTTCCTTAATAGTTTTGTTTTTGGGTATTGTATTTGTCCTTGAGTATTTTTCTTTTTTAAAAACCATTGGATTTTATATCCTTGGAGAGCAGCGGGGAAGGGAGAGAAAGAGGGAGAAAAACTTGGAGCTCAAAATCCTTCAAAAAATGAATGTTACAAATTGTTTTTATGTGTAATTGGAAAAACAAAGCACTATTAAATAGAATAAAATAGAAAGCAAATGAACTTTGGATTAATGCGGTATCATAGCTGGAAAGGACCTTTAGAGGGACCATCCAGTCAAACTGAGACCCAGTTAGGCTCAGAGACATACTCAAAATCACGTAAGTAAATTCTTTCACTTTTACCACACCATCTCTCCCAGGTCTATTCCAGTGCATCTTTCCTCATTTTTTTTAATGACTTAAAAAAAATTATTTTTAGTTTTCAGCATTCAGGAAGAGGGGTTTTTATGCACACCTACCCACCCACACACGCATTTATTTACTTAAGGGAATTGCTAGCATTTTACTTTCTGTGTGAGCTAGTGTAAATAAAAGACCCAGGATTGCATCTTGGGGGAGAACCAGATATATAGTAAAAGGAGTCTGAGTGAAACATAGGAATGAAGGAGGAGTTTCAGGTTATATTATGGAGCAGATTTCTTCTTGGAGTAGAAAATGTTTGAGATCAAGGAACTCATGGAGAAAAGCATGATTAGAGAGAGGAATAAAAGGATGGATGTTGTGATAGAAATGGGTTGAAGGAAGATAGGTAAGTGACACAGGTTATTCTTTTATTGCCTCCATGAAATAGGAAATAAAATATAGAAGACTCATATTGAATCTGAGGCAGTTTGTTTTTGAGGAGGATATAGGTCTTTACTATCAACATTTTACTTTTGATTCCTCTTTTATTAAACATTGTCTTTTTTATTCACTTTCCCTTAGCTCCCCATTAAACCCCATCATGTAACAAAAGCAGTTAAGTAAAACCAACCAACATCTGACAAGATTTCCTACATTCTACATCTGTACTCCTTTACCTTTGTACTAAGAGGAGGGAAGGTTTGTTTTGTCGTCTGTCATCTTGTGCAAATATTGGTACAGAATATACATTTAACCTGAGCTGTCTTCATTTCCCCTTTTTAGGATAGAGGGCTTTAGAAAAGACAAGAAAATCTTAAATGAGCTCTGGGTGGTTCATTGGAAACCAACTTTAGCGTACACATGTTAACTTTTATTTAATAAAACAAATTCTGTGTTTGCTGTCTAGGGGACAGATGATTTCAGGTGAAGATTGTGAATTTATTCAGAGGTTTGAAATGAAAAGAAGTCCAGAAGAGAAGCAAGAAATGCTTCAAAATGAAGGCAGCCAGGTATTTTATTTTGATACTTTTTCATGTTTAAAATGTTTAAGTTTTGATAAAATTTAGATGTCTGGGTTCATATGACTGTTAAGTAATATAAATGTTGTAGTAGTATCTTATAATAAATGTGTTCTTTGGTGTTTGGATTTGGCTATATGAATGAACCTTTTTTTTCAAAAATAATAAAATGTTAGATTTGGAATACTTCATCATTTTTAATGATACACTTGGACAAATGGGAATGAATTCCACAAATCTGTGTAGAAGAGATTTTATTAGTTTTTAGTAATTTTTGATAATCTTTTTAAAGTTCTAGCTAAAAATTTCAGCTGCCATAGAGTTATCATTAGATTTTAGGACACATTACATACTACCTTAAACTCACAGACTTAAGGAAAAAGGATACCTGATTTAGAAGTGTGTGGCATCCACGTGGAAGTCCCTACTTTTGCACATAGCTAACACTAGTCTGATAGGGAAATCAGTTCTTGTAATTACTCTGTGAGATGACCAGGATAACACCTTTCACTCACTCTTTTGGGTTCTTTTAATTTTTTATTTATGGGTTAGTAAATACTTTTGTGGGTTCTAAATGATTGTACAAATAAATGTTAAATTAGTGAGTGGCAAGAGCACTGAGTTTCCTTCCTTCTTTTCTAGATAGCCCGCATATCCTTGATCTTTTGAAGTCCATTTATGTAGCTGGTGTAGTTTATCACTTCTTCCAAAATATAATCAGTGTTCATTTGGTTTTAGTTGGGTTGAGGGTCATTAGGGAGATGACTGTCAGTGGAGCTAAATCCATACAAAAAGGCTGTTTGCTAGAAGGAACTACAAAGAGAATTGGAAAGTTCTTTCTCATTGACATTTTCTTTGTCCTTTTGTTACTTTGGTGCTTTTTGTTAAGAAGCTATTGGCTTAGTTTATGATTATTACTTTTGTGTGATATAACTTCATGTGGATGTTTCTTACAGGGATCAGTCACCTTGGTGATCTTTTCAATGAGAACACCTCAGTGTGGCATTTGTTACATGGTGCAGAGTTAACTAGCTAATCTGAGAAAGAATCCTGGGTGCCCTGAAGAAGACAGTTACTTGAATACCTATTTGTTTGCAGATGGAACATAAATCTTAAAGCCCTAAATATTTTGAATATTTGAAATAGGTTGTTTTTTTTTTGCTAGAATGCCACTCTTTTGATAAAACGTTTTTACTCTATGGTTCTCAGCTTCCAATGATTCTTCATTTTCAGCATGGCCCTCAGGACTATCATTTGCTTTCCTTGTGGGCTTAGGTAAAGCTTGAAATTGCAGACCTTAAAGGAAAGGTGAGAAGATCTGTAATTAGGTCCAACCCGTTTGTCTTAAGCTAGAGTTAGAGTGAAATTACCCATATTATTTTGCTGTATGTAATTTGTAGTTTTGTAATGTAAGGGAGAATTAAAAGTTATTTTTTTTCCAATTTGGTCATCATTTCTTATAGCTCAAAGATTTTTCTGTGTTCCCATAAAAGATTTATACTTAGATTGTAAACTTCTTGAAGGCAGGATCTGTCTTACTTAACTTTGGGTTTCCCATAGCACCTAGCACATGGATTGTTCATAATAGACAGTCAACGTTACATATGAATGAATTGTTTCTTATAAAGGCAGTTAAAATGTCTTGTGTTGTAGAGTAGTTAATTATGTACTTGCCTTATCCTCACTATTTTTATAAGCTTTGTCAAGATAGTGTCTGCATCTTGCTTATCTTTGAATCTCTCTATAGCAGCTTGGCAGAAGGCTTTACCCATCGCATATTTTGTTTGTTATTTTGGATTACATCTGGCATTTCATCCATGTAGGGATGGCTCAGTGAGGAAACTCCCTTCACTAATGCAGTTAGGTATCTGTTTTATATTTCTGGTCTTTCTGTCAATCCATAGGCATTTATTATGCACTTACTACATGCTAGGGCACCATGTGCCAGACAGTCACTGAGAAGTACCTTTGCCTAGGATCCCACAGCCAGTATATATCAATATGAAGGACATAAACCCATGTTTTTCTGACTCCAAGGCCAGCTCTTATCTATTATGCCACACTGTTTCTATTCCCATAATATGTGCTAATAAATAATTAGTTGAATTTAATCTCTTTTAGCTATTATGGTGTTCCTTTTCAACACATTATCCTTTAGAGGGTGTCAGAATCCCTTTGCTTCTCTTCCTTGAAAGATTTGGAGGCATTGTATTTTAATATGACAGTGGTGATTCTACTTATAGAGAAAAAATTGTGTTTCAAAAAAAATTGCCTTTTATATAGCAGTCAATTCTTTTATCTATTTGCTGATTTTCTGTAGCAAATGTTTAATCTCAGACTTAGCTTCCCCTGTTCTCAAGGGTCTTGGAAGCAGTTTTACCCAAATTTTAAGTTGAATTGCATAAGCATATGGAGTAACTTTAGCTAGTCAAACATAGTTATCAAAAATGCATCTCTTGATAAAAGTTACAGATTACAGATTACAGTATTTAATATAAATCTGAATGTTTTTGTTTTCTAGTGTGCCAAAACATTTATAAACCTGATGACTCACATCTCCAAAGAACAGACAGTTCAATACATACTAACCCTGGTTGATGATATGCTTCAGGTAGGTTAATACTCCATTTAGTTGATATGCCAGTTTTATCTTTTTGTTTACTTTAGAGTAATGAAAATTTAGAGATTTTACTTATACATGGTGATAGTAAATTTTCCCCAATTCTGTAACTTGTGAGAATTGTGATTTAGTAATTATGAACATATGTGTAAGTGTGATTCATTTTTCAGGGTGATTAATATCCAGAATTTCCCTATTTTTAGCACTTAGATGGTCTTTATTGAACATATGCTATGTGCATTTAATTTTGCTAGCAGCTTTTCTTTTAAAATGGGCCATTTGTCCCTATATGCAAAACAAGGTATATTCTGTGTTTCTACTCTAGCTTCCTACCTAAGAGTACAAGTCATAGCCACATAAGCAGCTTATTGGACTATTAACACTAAAACTTTATACGTTCAGAGAGAGTTGAAGAAAAGTGATATAGTATGTTTTTAGGGACATCTCCTGAGATCATGAATGCCCAAGGACTTCCACGTGACTTATGATTTTTATGAACTATTGCCTACTACAGATTTGTAGCTGCCTGCCCTCTGATCTGTAGATTTAGAGAATCAGGATGAATGATGTTTTTCCATCATAACCAAACTTTTCAAACCTCAAATCTGAAGACTTAGATAACAATTGAGCAGGACTTATTTTCTTAAGCAAGAAAAATCAGATATTTAGGTGTGTATCTTCCTTACCTTCCAAAGTACTGTAACTAGACCAGTACCTGTGAGTTAAATGGATTAATCTCTTATAGAACTGCTGGAATATGAGGATGAATATGTTTAAGACCAGGAAAAGTTTTAAATTGCAAAGAGAAGGTTACATGTTTTATATGAAAAATGAACATGTAATTTCCTGCCTGCTCTCTAGAACTCTGAGAGATTAGGTGATTTGCTGAGGACCCTACAGACAGTGTATGTCAAGAGTGGGACTTGAACCCAAAAGCCAGCTCATCATTTTGCAGCTTGGTGAACGGCCCCCCCCCCCCGCTCCGCAAAGGGATAAGGATCAAGGGCAATTGATTGAATAATCAAACAATAAGCAATAAATGTTAGGTGCCTATATATGCCGGGCACTGTGCTAAGTGTTGGGTCATTTTTATTGGAGAAAAGCAAAGACCTTTTTAGGATCAGATCAAACGCTGCCTCTTCCATGAAGACTTACTTTTTGTTATTGTTACCGTTACCTCATCGGTTGTTAGGGCACTTAAGACATTGGTGTGTATCTGCTGTGATTACGTGCGCGTTATCCTGGCTATCCTTAAACAAAGGCTAAAGCATTATTTCAGTCAAATCCTGAACTTTAGTTTTCATTAAGAAACTTGAAGGAATGAGTGTGGCCTTCGCTGGGAGAGAGATGATTAGCTTTTTTGGAACCAGAAGTTTTATGTTAGAGGGTAGTGAGTTGGAGGGTGAGTTAGATCATCTGATATCAGATTGAAGGCCATAAATTTAGAATTAATGAAATAGAAATTAGGACTTTTTTATATATTCTAGAGCAGAAATGTGAAATAGCAGATTGGTAGTTTAGGAAAACAAAACTTTCTCTTTTATAAAAATAATACTTTAATGAAACTTTTTTGGTGCTTAGCTCTTTTAACTATAAAATGAGAACAGTATTAATTTTCATAGCTTTCTCAGACTTAGAATAAAAATATTTTAAAGTCTTTTGTAGCTGAATGAAGTCCTTGTTCAAAGTACTTTTACTTGTCTCAGTAATTAGAATAAGTATTCCACAACATAAGGATATAAAAGCCTTTGTCAAACAGCAGGTAATTGTTAACATCCAGAAAACAAGCAAAAAACTAACGTGAATAAAATAGAATTTTTTGTGATCTGAAAATTGGAAAAATCTTTTAACAATATTTTTAGTGCCTTACTCTTTGTATGTTTAATAAGGAGGAAAATGTTTCATGTACAAAATTTGATATGAAAATTACATTTCTGAACATTTATGTTTCTTTAGGAAAATCACCAACGAGTCAGCATTTTCTTTGATTATGCTAAACGTAGCAAGACTACAGCATGGTCCTATTTTCTGCCAATGTTGAATCGCCAGGATCTTTTCACTGTCCACATGGTAAGCATTTAGTTGCTCAGATTTCTAATGTAAAGGAGAGATGACTTCAGAGACATTTGTGGTTCACACATTGTTTTTCCATTTTCTTGGAAGTAATCATAGCTACACTATTGGTTAGGAATTTTAGCTCTCTTAATTTCAGATTAATGGCTGGGTAATCTCAATAACTGTAAAATACCTTCTCATAAAGTAGGGAAAAGAGGTTGTACATAACTGGGGGATGATGCAATTTAAGCCTCGTTGTTCAAAGGTTGTATGTCATCAGAACTAATGGAGAGCAATAAACAAATTAAATGGAAATGATTTAATTGTGTTTCTGTTACAATCTATTCTTACTATTTTTTGTACAACCACACTATTGCAGTGGAACTCTTACCTCCACAAAGGCAGTGGAAATGACATTTAAGAAGTCTGAGTTTGTACTCAGTTTGGCTGACCCTGATGTAATCAGTACAGAAAATACTAGAATTAATATGGTTTTAAAGGTACTTAGGAATCAATATTCAAGCTACTCAGAAAGGAGAAAATTCCAGAAAGAATGGAAAAAATCACAGATGGTATTATTACCAAAAAAACCAAAACAAAACTGAAAAGAAGGCATCAGCTGCCTACTAATTTAGCTTCTTTGTCATCTTTATAAAATATTTGAGAACAGTCTTTGCACTCATTAAGGGTATCTTTCATGAAAGGTATGAAAAGCAAGCAGGCAGACTTTTGTAGACATTTTACATTCATTCTCATACTATGAAATAACAAAGCTTGTAAAGAATATAAGATCCCAATGTGTTTGTTGTTTGTTAGTTACAAAAATAGCTTTTGATTTTGTTGAACAAAATGTGAACTTAGGTACTCTTCTCTAATAAGATATCTCCTCTGCATGTGACAGAATCATTCAAGACTGATAAATCAAAGAAAATAACTTTATTCTGTGATCTCTTATCAATATTATATTTCGTGTACTTCCACAGATCTGTGATCTCATCATTATGGGCACTCTAGAACAGTGCTAAGTTGTCTGTACCTTTTCATCCTTTGCATGTGTGTATGTATAGTCTTCTGGTGATTTTATATGTCTACTATAGAGTACCGCAAAAAAATCAAAACTAATTGATCCAAAAGGCAGTGAAAAGATGTGTGTCTGAATCAGAGAGCCTCACACCAGTTCAATTCAACAAACATCTATCTCTGTGATCTCCAAAAGTTCTTCATAGAGGCTATATCGAATGTGATGAAGACCCTCATTTCTGTCTTTTAAAATTATGTGGATACCAGAGCAACTTTTGGGCTATTTGTCTGCTATCCTTATTCTTGCTACGTGGTTTTTCCACTTCCATTTATGTTTGTACATTTTCTGGATAGAGTATAAAGTCCAAATAAAATGAGGGAATGGAGGCAAATAGGGTTAAGTGACTTGCTGTGTGATGTAACATCACACGGCTAGTAAGTGTGTGAGGCAGGACTTTTTCTGACTCCAGGTCTGGTGCTCTCTATTCTGTGCCACCTACCTTCTCTATTACCCAGATGATGACATGAAATTGTATGTGCAAATTTGGGATTGAAATTTGAAAGGGAAAAAGTTGAGATGAATTGTATTTAGATAAGTTTTAGGACCACTCCCTGGTCATGTAACCCAAAGGACAGTGGAAAGGTGTGTGGTAGGCATAAAGCCATAAAACGTGTTTTCAGTTATGAATTGCATGAGAAAAGTGGCATAAAAGATGTTCGGAAAAATATGGTACGACTAGAAAAGAATGTGGGCTAGCCACATAGCAAGAGCAAATGATAACAGATGAACAGGCTCAATATTACATTAGTGTCCAAGAAATATCAACCATAGTAAGGCTTCTGGAGTCTTAAGTATGTCTTTGATGGAAGATTTATGGAGGGAGAAAAGTCCCATGGAATAAAAACATATAAATGGTTTTTGATTTGTAACATCTTAAGAAGTACTGGCATCCATGAGATTGTGGATTGATTTTTCAAAGCATTTAAGGTTGCAAAAATGAATGATTTGATAATAGTCTGCATTTCTATAGCATTTTATGTACATTATTTCATTTGATTCTCACCATAGCTCATTGAGGAGCATATCTTTCTGTGATTTACCCCTCAGAACACATTTTAAAAAATACATTTTTATTGATATCTAGGTTTTTTTTTTTACGTCATCAGAATTTTCTCCTATATTCCTTTTCTTCTCTTTCCAAGAGAGTTATCATATGTGAGAAATGATAATTTTAAAGACAAAAAAAATGAACCAATAAAACGAATCATGGTAGGATTTTGAAACCCCCAAACATATTCGAATTCAAAGATTACAGGATACTTGACATGTTTTAGAAATCAAGTGTCATTGGTGATTATTAATCCATTGTAATGCAAGCATTCCTTCTTTGTTTTTAGGCAGCAAGAATTATTGCCAAATTGGCAGCATGGGGAAAGGAATTGATGGAAGGCAGCGACTTAAATTATTATTTCAACTGGATAAAAACTCAGTTGAGTTCACAGGTAAAAGAAATTTCGGTTTTAACCTTGAAAGGAATATTTAATTTATATTATGATACTAACATAATATGCTATGATTCTAATAGTTAGGGTAGCAAATTGAAGGGCCACACGTTATTAGTAACCTTCATCTGCTCTCTGGTGGGAGCCTGCTTCTTTGGGGTAGACCTGGCTCTTCTACTCGCCTTTTATTCTACTGGCTTTCTCTTCCTACTTCTTCTGTTTCTTCTTCATTATATACTTGTGCCTCATGGTAAAATTCTGTTTCTCTTTAACTCCCTTTTGCTGCATTTCTCTATTAGCCAGTATCTTGTTTGTATTTTACTTCCTGTTGGTGATTTCCTCTTTCGTTGCATTTTCCTGCTGTTGAACGTTAAGACCTAAAGTTGTTGGTGAGACTGCTATTGGGCTAGTCCTACTGATTCTAGGCCTATCCATTCCTGCTCTTTCTTGGGGCAAAAAAAATTGGTAGGTGACTTGTTGGCTAGGAATATAGCTTTTCAGTTTTTGGACTTCTTGCTCTCAAGAGTGGGGTCAAAGCCAGGGAACAGACAGAGCCTCTTTAGAAGGGAGTTAAATCTTTCGGTATGTTGAAGCTTTCATCAAGGATGATGCTTTCCTCATAGCCTTCAGGCAGATAGGTGGTGAAGGTGAGAATATTTAAGAATGATTTTTAGACAGGATGAAATAAGGAGTGGGAATTCTAGAAGAGAATCCTGGAGAGGAAGTGATGGAAGATTGGCATAAGCATGGCGCTGAAGTGGTACCTGGTGGTTCTAGAGACGGAGGTGTATCAGAGCAGGATAATGTCATGTAAGGGGTAATGGGAGGTGCTAATACTAGAAGGATTTTGTTAGTGATGCACAGGAAAGGGGCAGATACTAATGGTGTGCTGCATTTATGGCATTGAGTTTCTAATTAAATGTTATATTTGAGTAAGCTTTCTGAAAGATATAGATGTATGAGTGTGTGAATATAATGCCTAAGTGGGTTTTCGTTTCAGGCATGTGATATATGACATTTCCCAGTTATTTTCTGTAGCTGATTTTTGGTACTTTAAAAAAAATTGCACAGTATGTTTAAGAGTAATGAAACAGGGATAGTTACATCTTTGAAAAAATAGTTCTGGAGATGTTTAGTAATATAAAATACTTGTCTGGAGCACTAGCTTCATTGAAGTAAGAGCCTACTATTTTATTTTAAAATGCTTCTTTGGGCTTAGTTTTGAAAATAATTATATCTAGAAGAGAACTAGTTAATTCCAAATCAGTCATATTTCTTCAAAGATCCTTCAAACCAAGGTATAGAAGTTTGAAAATGGGACTTTGTTTTTAAATATATCGTCACTCTCAATTTTAATGTGCTTCAATTAACCAACTAGCATTTTAGAGTTCTTCTGCACTCTTCTGTTTGAAATAAGCTTTCTTTACACAACTGTCACTCTAATTTTAGGATTCTAGCGTGATAACACCATTAACATTTCCATCAACCTGTCTGTAGTAACTTGATTCATTCTCTAATTTTTGGTGTGAACGTTGATAGTAAAGAAGCAACACTGTAATTTACAGTCAGTATTTTGGGTGGTTTCATTTCGTTTTTTGTTTAGTCTTAAACTTTTTGGAAATAAAATTTATATTGTGACTCACAACTGAGAAAATGGGTGTTATTTCAAGAGCCTGTGGTTACAGTTATTCATTCCTAGTTTCCTTTTAAAATACAAGGAAATAACACTGGCATAATCATAATTCACCATAAAAGTTTCAGGGTCTGTCAGACTTTTTGAAAGGGAACACATCTGTCAAAGATTAGAGATTTTGAGCTTCTTTGTATTTCTTTATATTAACTCTTACTTCATGGCCTTTCATAGTACTGGGTGTTTTGAGTTGGTGTGATTATTAGAATTCTTTTATTGTACTTGTGCTAGGATTGACTTTGTAATCTGTCTTAAAGGTTGTCTCTGTGATTATTTTCAATTCTACTTAATGCCTTTTTTCAAGTACCCTGTGACAGTATTTCTGGAAGAAAACTTTTAAATGATTTCAATGACTTTTTTCTCCTCATAAAGGCCAGAAATGCACCATTCCATAGGAAATTCTTTAAATTCAAAGTAATTGCAAGGTCTGTGTCCTTGAAACTTTTATTGTTTAATGGCATCAGTCAGCAACGTTTATTAAATTCCTAGTTCTAAAGTTGTGGACAAATAAAAAGAAACTGTTATTTCCTTAAGGAACTTCTCAGCCCATTTCTTGTTTCTCTACCTTAATTACTCTGCTAGCTATGTAAAAAAACTTTTTAAATTGAATATAAGTTGTTAATATTACGCTTGGTATGGCAGTCATTAGCTTTAAGGCATAGACCCAAATCTCAGGTGATTATTTCCTCAGGTTTGTGCAAGTAGAGAAACATGGTTGATTTAAGCACAAATTTTTGAATATTCCTTGAAGTCTGACTCAAAGTGCATGTCCTCGTGAGAGAAACATATTCCTTTCCTTTTGAAATTTTGTGTGCCTCTAGGTTTTTTTGCAGTATTGTCATTTAGTACTTTAATGACAGTGCTTTTCTCTATATATCATGGTTCCTTTATAATAAGGATACACATATTTGCAAGTACTTAATACTATTGAAATAAAAATGTGCTGTCTAGAATATTTTTCACATTATACTCATGACAACATTACCTTGTTACATACTTGATTAAATAGAATTAGATAAAAAATAAAATTTGTTGTGACCCCTTTCCTAAATTGATATGTTAGGATAAAATTAAAAACAAAACTAAGTAATGAGTTATTTATTTTGCAATAGAAACTGAGTGGTAGCGGGAGTGCTGAATCAGGAACGGTCTCTACAAGTGAGGTAAGTATTTATACCATCTTAATACACTGACCTAGCATACTACATTTGTTATTATTAATAAGTGATACTTAATTTTTAAAAAAAATGTTCACTCGTCTCAATTTATTTTGTCTTGACATCATTTAAATCTGTTTATCAGCCATGTTAGGTTTTGGTAGTCCATGTTCATAAATTATTTTTGGCATGTAGACATAGGCCATCACTCTTCCTTCTTGATCTGTACTACAGGTCGGCTCTGCATCATAAAAATCCAAGCGAGATGGAGTATTTGCTTGGTTCTTGCTTAGTGGGTCATTGAAATTCTACTCTTAGGCTTCTTATCACCATTCTAAACTTTGTTTAGGTATCTGGACTAAAAAATGATACTCCTTACAGATAGTGGGGCAATGAATGATTAGCAGGTTTCTGAATTTTTAGCCGTAAGATTAAAGAGCATTGAGCTGGACTTGGGGGATGCTTGAGGTAGGGAGATGGATTTGGAGACTTGCTTTAGGCCATGTGAGAGGTGATAAGGGTGATAAGTAGGGGGGGTAGTAGCTGTGGGAGTAGAGAGAAGGGGCAGTATCTGAGGGATGTGTTGAAGGTAGGAAAGATACAATTTGTCAACTGAGTGGAAATTTGTAGTAAATGAGAGTCAGGAGTCTAGGATGACTGTTTCAAACCTGATTACTGGGTAATTGGTGGTTTTGTTATTGTTTGGGGCAGCTGGGTGGTCCATCGGATAGGGTTCTGGGCCTGGAGTCAGGGAGATTGAGGAAGACTTCTTGAATTCAGATTTGGCAGGTATTGAGGCTGGTTTGTAAGGAGGGTCTTTTCAGAATCAAGGTTAGGACTGTGGTCAGTAGGTACCAGGCACCAGTTGCAGAAAGGATTTCAATTGGTAGACGCATCCTTTTGCTTCAGTCAAGAATGAAATCATTTCCTGTCTCTGCTCTACATCAAGGGATAGTTCTCAAATGTTGCTAGCTTGTGATTTGCAGATGGAAGTAAATGGACTCACCTGACTGTAAAAGGGGGAGAGATATGGAGAAAGAGACAGACCGAGACAGACTTGGATAGGAAGAGGACAGGTGCAGTAATCAGATCTTTTTTTTTTTAAATGAGTGTCCAGCATGACATAAATAATGTTTTGACTGCTTCAAGGTTCCATATTTTTATCAATTCGTGCTTACATCCTTCTACTAACGTAAATTACAACTCCTCTGTAATGGCTAATTTGGTGATGAATCTCTTGTTTTAAAAATTTAGAAAACTGAAGATTAGCTTAATTTCATGAAATATACAGTTTTTAAGATCTGGAAGGGACCTTGGAGGTCACTTAGTCTGGTTTAATAAAAATTGAGGTTCAATATGCTAAGTGATTTTTGTGTTTTTTAGGCTTTTTCATTTTGAGTTTCCCTGGAAATTTATTGGTCTCCATTTCTGAAGAGGCTTTCCTCTCACTCAAGTTGGAATGTCATTTTAAGCATGTTCATTTATAAAGGCAGTATTTTTCCATTCTTTCCTGAAATTTTAAAAATTTTAATAAGAGATTCTTAAGACTGAAAGGCTTTCAAGCCTCAAAAGAATAAATCTCAAATAGTGAAGTTTAAAACATTGGTGACCGGAGATGTGGGGGATAATTTCAGATACTGGATTTTGATATCTGTCAGCCCACCATGTGGGCATCTATAACTGTTTTAATCTTCTGGTAAGGCCTTTTAGCCCCAGAGCCTTCGGTTTTCAGATATAGATGGACAGGAAATTTGACACATTAGCAATGCATGATTTTGCCACTTGATGTCAGTATAAAATAAAATTTTGTTATGATAAATTCTACAAAGTGAGAAAACTCAAAATGTTGATAAGCCATATATCATTCTCTTTAAATGGTTGCAGAGACTTGCCTTAAGGTTATGAATAGACTCATCCTCATTTTCTTGATACTCCTTTAAAATATGCTTGTAGTTTTCTAAATATATGAAAGCAACAATCTCACTTTCAGCTGAGGAGTAAGTGGTCTCTAGATAAGTAAGATGTATAAAATAATCTACTTT
>JAQQSK010000607.1:0-16125 GCA_028658325.1 Potorous gilbertii
TTTTTTTTTTTGTTAGAGGGGCCAGCCCTTGAGTAACTACTTAAAGAAGCCTATTCATTGAATGGGTGTATGTCACTCAAAGTGAGAATGAGATAAGACCTTAGCCTGAAAGATCCAGAGTCTCACAATGCGTCTTGGGACATCTACAGTTGTTGTGATAAATATCAGGCCACTGGACCCAGATGGCTCTGGAGGAGAAAGTGAGGTTGGAGACCTTGCACAACCCTCCCTCACTCAAACCAAAGTCAACTGCAAGTCATGTCATCATCTAGATGTCATGGCCCACTTAGAGAACAAAGGACAAACATAACAACAACAACAACAACAGCAATTCTAACGGGATAGACAACATGTAAACGACTAGGTAGATTATGTGTGTATATAAAGAGCAATGGAAGAGTAAAATCAATAAACATTTATGTAGCACCTACTGTGCATCAGGCACTTAGCAAAATTTGTCAATAAAAAAGAGGAACTCACATTCTAAAGAGAAAGACAACTCATTAAAAAGAAGTACAAATGGGAATGGAGGAAAGATATATCATAGGGATATGATAAAGCCCTACAGTTGGGGTAGAATATGATCAGAGGAAGTGGGAGTTTCAGAGATTATTGAAACCTGAAGAATGATGAGTGTCTGGATATCATGAACTCCAGGAAAGTTGCTACAAGGGAAGTGAGAATTCCCTGAGAATCTTACTTAAATGATGTGTGTTCATTCTTCATTGCCAAAGAAGACCACGCCATCAGAGAAATAATGATATGACTTGCACTTGACTTTGTTTTTTCAGTGAGAGAGGGCTGTGCAGGTCACCAGCCTCACTTCTCCTCCAGAGTCAATTCATTAGGATGACTGGAGATGACCCAGGATGAGGCAATTGAGGTTAAGTGACTTGCCCAAAGTCACACAGCTAGTGAGTGTCAAGTGTCTGAGGTGAGATTTGAACTCAGGTCCTTCTGACTTCGGCACTGGTGCTCTATCTATTGCACCACCTAGCTGCCCCTTCCTTAAATGATAGAAGATATGGGAAGAGCTCTCCAATGTTTTCCACACTCTACAATCAGGAGAAAGGAGAGGCCCTAGGGGCAGAGAGTGCTAAAGGTTGCAAATTTCATTTTGTATAAGGAGAGTTTCTGGATATGTTGAAGTCCAAGAAAGCAGTCAAGTGGGAATGGAAGACAGAAGACACTGTAAGAGGGGGAGGCCTTTAAAAGCTTAGGAGAATCAGTTAAAGCTTCTTGGAGGGTGCAGGATTTGAGGTGAGTCTTGAAGGAGGTAAGAAATGAAGAATTGAGGGGAATAAAATATTTTTTGACATAGAGGACAGTTTGTGTGAAGATATGGAAATAGGAGGTTAAGTATTATTTTCAAACAACTAAAAATAGACCACTGTTGCACAGAGAAATGCAAATTACAAAAGTATTGGCAAAACAAGAAAGGTTCTGTATCACTGGAAGAAAAATCCATACCAAGATTATCACAGATCATTTAAATATTTGAGTCATGAAGATAGAGACCATGGATCACCACTGACAAGTAGAGTTGCAGGATCATAAAAAAGGAAAAAGTCTGAGGTAAAAGGAATATTGAGAGGAACAACAGCACAGGGTGACACTAAAATTGGCTAAGAGTAAGGAAGCAACATAGCTAGTACAAGGCATTAGAAGAAAATACATATCATAGGTAAAAAAGAATTGTAAGACATAATTCTAAATTATATCAATATGGCCTTATATGGTTAATATGTGGTAACTGTCTTGAAAGTTTTGTCAAGAATGTTTATAACTTCCTAGAATTTAAGAACTTTAGAAATCGCTGAAGTTAACTCCCTCTTTAAATAGTTGAGGCAATTGTGAGAGACGTGAGGTAACTTTTCCCATATTCTCAAGACCGTAATAATAGTTACGATTAAAGCCCAGATGCTATAATTCCAAATCCAGAGGTCATTTTCCCCCCATGTACGTTATATCAAATAGACGACAGAGAAAATTGTGCATGTGGAGATCGATCAAGCAAAGGAAAAGCAAATAAAAAAAACAAAACCCTATGTTATCTATAGTGGAGCTGTTCAATGACTTTTCAAAGTGGGTTGCAGCCTTCTGCTGTGTTATATGGTCTTCTGTGATGCCTGAATAGGTTTTTCTGCTTTCAGGGGATTTTCAGGAGTTAATAAATTTACTGGCTCAGTCAGGTCTCACTTTTGGAACAAAGAAAAGGAGACCATATTTCCAAAAATAAATGTAGTCATTAAGTCAGCTTTCTGGATTACCCTTTTTATCTTGATCATAAAGGAAGAATGCCAATGTTTGCAATGAGCTTTTCCAAGGTCAACTAGAAAGGTTTATTGTTCTCAAGAGTTTGTATCGTGGACATCTATCTCAATGTGATCTAATGAATTGACTGAAGCCAGTTCTTGGGAATGTGGGAGCTTTTGTCTGTGCTTGCAAAAAGTAATTCTTTGGCACCTTAGGGATGAGAAGGGATAGAGCAGTGAGAAATAGTTTACTGTACATCCTGGAAATACAGGAAACGTATACCACAAGAATCTGTTGAATTTATTGCCTAGATATAATGAGATATTGCAGAACAATTAAGGTAAATTATGCAGCTGTTTCTTAGTATATTGTACTAGTGCAGTTTAGGAATTGTAAATTGTTGATTGGAGATCAGTATGTGAAGGAAATGATATAATTTCCCACCCCTATAACAACTCATTTCATGATTACAAAAACAAGCCCATATTTTTGCAGCTGGTCATGGATGGCAATAAAAGATGACAATCCAAGGAGGCCTGTTCATCACTGACATAGTAAAGCAACACTATACTTGGCTCAACTAAATAAATAGTTTTTAAAAGGGACAAGATTAGTGTGCACCAGTGATTTTTAGTAGGAAAGGGGCCAGCATCAATGAATGCAGTCCTCATTGTTGCTGGGAAAATCTCCATAAA
Source organism: Potorous gilbertii (assembly GCA_028658325.1). NCBI lineage: Eukaryota > Metazoa > Chordata > Mammalia > Diprotodontia > Potoroidae > Potorous > Potorous gilbertii. Next base: position 2,952 of record JAQQSK010000607.1, read on the forward strand.
TGTTTTGGGAGCCATCGTATGGACTTGGACAATGAAAGACAGATAAAGGATGAGCTCAGAGAGGAATTATAGCATAGAGATAAAATCATTGAATATATTAGATACACTACCTTGTTTCTCTCATAGTAAAATTAGAAGCATTCTGTATGGGCGTGCAAATTGCTAGGGGCTTTCTTTACTTCAGGATCTCTTCATTCTATATCTGCATAATCTATCTGTCTAACTATCTGATCCTAGGATGAACCCCACTGGAATACAAACACAATTTTGCCTAAAAGGGATAATTAATTTGGGATCTTAGCCCAGTGTCTTCTTATAAATGAGACTGAGGCCCAGAAAAGTTAAAAAGATTACCCAAGATCACACAGGTAATGAGTGGAAGAGCAAAAACTGGATCCCAGGAGATCTGATTCCATATCCAGTATTCATTACATCATGTCATAACTTTCTCCCTCAATAAGCATGCGAACATTTGAGGCAAATTTGTAGCTCGATACTAGCATGCAAATCTTTCAAAATTATTTCTACAAACCAAAAATATAATTTGTAATCGCATTATTAGAGGGACACAGCAGATTTTGTGTACCCTATTCCAAACAGCTGAAAGGTAACAAAGTAGCCAATGATGGTCATTATATTGATGAAGAGCTTGAGGAAACGGGATCAAATCTCTCTGCCATCCTGTGTTAGCTGTGCGATATAAGGAAAGTCACATAACACAGTCCTGTGTGTGCTTGTTTATAAAATGAGGGACTTGGATAAACGATCTCTAAGATCCCTTCCTGTTCCAAATATTATGAACTTCTAACTATAAGTAAAATGAGCACAAGAGAAGGGAGAAATAAAAGAAGTGGCTTAGAGTAGCAAAAATATAGTGCTTGGAATGAGAAATCAGATTCCTCCTAGACAAGAAAATAGAACATGAATAAAAACAGAATAGGTGTTTTATTATTATTTCATTTGGCCAGATTGAGTATTTAATGTCCATTAAATCCTTTATGACAAATTCAGAATATGTCCAGAAATAAGGTGAAAAAAAAAGTCACTCAGTAACTTTCAGGAAAAAAATAAGTCTTGTCAATTTTTAATGTTATCTCAAACTATTCTACTGTTTTGAACCTCTGATGTTTGAGATTCCTTTGTTCCCATCAACATTTCCTGTATTAAAAGTTTGAATAAGATGTAAGTTGAATGCCTCTGTTTTTCCATTTATGTTTGTGGAAAACAACAAAAAACAAGTTTGACTATATTTGTGGCCAGGTATATTTTAATGAAAGCAAATTTCCACAAAAGCACATTTATACTAACTTTAATTAAAGTGATTAAACATTTGAGAGCAAACAAGCCTGACTCATGCCTATCATATAGGTAGTCAACACATAAGAATAATAAAGAAAAGAATTTTACCCCATTCAGTGCAAGCTGTTCAGTTCTGAAAACATCTTTAAGAAAAGATAGAATTACAAAGAAAACTAAAGCTTCAAGCTGATCATCAGTTTTTCATTTATTTATAAACTCCACAACACATGACTATGAGGTGATCATTTTCTGCTCTATAACACAATCATTTTCCAAGAATTTTCAGTACTATTATAAAACTATAGTCAGGTGGATGACATAGTACCAAAGTAAAGGGACAAAATGAAGCAAGGAAAATGCAAAATTACTATTTAGAAATTTTCAGAGTAAGTCAGAAGCAGGACTGATTAAAAAATCTCAAATCTTAATCTCAGGTTCAGGTAGACTCTATTTTCCATCTTTTATAATTCCACGAACACCACATTGTTTTTATTCAGCATTTATCAAGTACTTTCCAAGTGCTTTTTTTTTCTGTTGGAAATTCTAGAGTTGATCAGTAAAAATTTTAGAGATGAAAAAAAAAACCCTGAAGTACAACTACTTAGTGAATTTATAAAACTACCCTTAATAGTCCTTAGTTTAATCTGTTATATCCATTAGTAAGAAAGTTTAGATATTTTTGTGCAGGTTTTCAGAAAGAATACACAATTTCACTCTTGTGTAGCCCTCCCCTTCCTTCTCCTCTCCAAAAGAAAGGTAAATTTGGATGGCCAGAAGATGCTCAGTTAACTTAGGTTTTACTGGCTGTATTCCCTTCCCTTCCTTTCCCTTTCTTTCCCTTCCCTTCCCTTCTTTTCCCTTTATTTTCCTTTTTCCTTTTCTTTCCTTTCACTTTAAACCTACGACACTGAATCTCATACATTGGAAGACACTAGGCCCCATGCCAAGAACTCTCTTCTGGACATTCCTGCTTTAAGAGTGATTATCAATAGTAACTGTTACTGTTTCCCTCGCAGTCTGATGTCTTTTTTTTTTTCTATGCCTCATTAAAGGGGCCATCCCCTGGCTACTTCTCAAAGAGGTCTATTCACTGAATGGGTGTTACCTCAACCTAAGTGAGTTCCTGAATAGACCTTGGCCTAAAGGGCCCAAGGTCTCCCATTGCATCCTGGATTATCTCCAGTCATCCTGATGAATATCTGGTCATTGGATTCAGATGACTGGAAGAGAAGTGAGGCTGGTGACCTGAACAGCCCTCTGTCACTCAAAACAAAATGCTAGTCATGTCATCATTTCTCTGATAGCATGGCCTTCTTTGGCAAGGAAGGATGAACACAACAACAACAACCTATTTATTTCTGCCATCATTATTTTATTGAGAGTTTTATTGGTTACAGATATCCTCAGCTAGTTATACTACAGACATTCTATACATTCTACAAATATTTATCTGGTAACCTTACTGGGTTTCATTTTGGGAAAGTTTTACTACTTCACAAGCATAGGCAAATATTTATATAAGATTATGAGTATAGACTTCCAGGTGCAAAGCCAAGAATAGAAAGCACTCAGTTGAAATTTCCCAATATTTCCCCTAAAAGCAGTTTTAAAATAATGCTTCAAAATGATTTTTAGAGTCTCAGAGTCAACAAAAAGTCAAAGTGAATCATTGTTCCAATCTAAGACAACTTAAGAGGTCAGAAAGAGAGATCAAGGGCATGGAGGTGGAGGCTCATCCAGAGGCCATATAGATAAAACACCAGTGATAGGACTAGCTGACGGTGACAAAAACAACAGCAATTCAGGGAGCTCTCAAGCCAGAGATGAAAAGGGAATGTGTCAGTTGAAAGAAAGAGATAGCAGAAGACCACTGTGATAACACAGCACATAGGACCACAGGCTGTTTTGGTAAATCCATTACCAATATCCACTTCTGGGTCATGTTCAAAGGCATAGAGGAGCACTTTTCAAAAGGAAGCAGTAGCACTGAGGTATAGTAGTGCTTTTGGTCAAAGGGATCTGGGACACTGAGGAACAGTATCAATTTTGATCCAAAGGAAACGGCTACTGTGAAACAGTATTGATTACAATTTCAAGGGATAAGCAGCCCTCATAAGAGTACAGACAACAAAGCAATGACCATAACTTTTCTCAGATCACTTGACCATAGAAGCACTGAAAATTTTCAAAATCCAGAATTGATTTCAAAATAGCACTGGGGGAAAAAAAAACAAAAGAAACTCTGAAACTTGAGACAGTGCATTTTCCTCAACAGTGCCAGAAGCAAAACCTAACTTTAACACAAAATTCAAAATCAGGAAGTAGTGTAGAAAATGAGCAAACAATAAAAAAAGAATCTGATCAATAAAGTTATGATGACAGTAATGATAAAGGCACAAACTTAAAAGTAGTCAATGAAGTCAAAACAGGTATAAGCAAAACCTTAAAGGGAAGAAAAAGTGAATTGGATGTAAGTCCAATAAGAATTTCTGGCAGAGCTAAAAACCTAAAATAAAATAAAACTGAATTTCAAAATGAAATAAACATTGGAGAGGGAAATTTAGGTAAAGAAATCAGATCAAAGGAAGAAAATTATAAAACAAGACAACAGCTTGGTAAAAGAGGTACACATAAAAATGTTGAAGAAAATAAACACTTAAAAAACAAAATTGGTCAAAAAAAGAGGTAAAAAAAAATTCACTGATGAAAATAACTCCTTAAAAAGAACAATTGGTTAAACAGAAAAAAACTCACTAAAAATAAAAAATAAATTAAAAGTTCACTGACTTTTGTCTTGCCAGTGAATTTCTGTTGCTCTGGAAGAGAGAGTGAGACTGATGACTGTGCAACTCTGACTCATTGAAATCTAATTAATGCATGACTCAAAATATCAACCCATGATGTAATCAGTCCTCTTTGTAAATGAAGGCCAAAAACAACAACCGGCACTTTCTCTGTTTTCCAAGAAGTTTTTTTAAGGCAAAAATACTTGTGTTATGTACAAAAATATTTATAGCAGCTGTTTTTGTACTTGTTTTGTTTTGTTTTTTGTGACAGCAAAAAACTGGAAATTGAAATGATGCCCATCAATTTTGGAATGGTTGAGCAAGTTGTGGTATATGATTATAGTGGAAATCCATTGTGTTATAAGAAATGAGGAGCAGGATGCTTTCATAAAAACCTGGAAGGTTTAGATGAACTGGCACATGGTAAAATGAGCAAAACCAAGAGAATAGTGTACATAGTAACTGTGATATTTTGCAATGATCAATTGTAGATGACTTAACTCTTCTCAGAAATACAATGATCCAAGACCACTGAAAAGGACTTATGATGAAAACTGCTATTGTTCTCCAGAGTAAGAACTGATAGAGTCTGAACTGAAATCAAAGCACACTTTTTTTTTATTTTACAACATGAATAATATGGTGTAGAGTCAATGCAATGTTTATAGAACCTATGTGACCATGAGTATGCCAGTGCAATTCTGAATCACAAAATATTACAGACAATGGAAGCCTAGGTTAGGTTAAGCTTAACAGATTTGGGCATGAAAAGCCAAATCAAGTGGGAAGATTCAAGGAGAGTTTAAGGTGGGGTTTTCTAGGCCTTATGGACATTAGTCTCAAATTCTTTTCGGTTAAGGGGTGAAGGTCTAGGCTTGGGTTTACATTCTGTCAAATGCTGGGTCCACAGTAAATACTAATTTAAAACAAAAGACTATTCAAAACTTCTAATTTTCATCATCAGTATCCTCTTCCTCCCTGTCTCTGTGTCAATTAATAGTGTCTCCTAATCCTAATCCAACACTTACTCTTCCTCCCCCAAAAAAAGTAATTAGAAGGAACTGGAGAACAAGTCACTGTCAGCTAAAATTGAAGGACACCCAGATGGTGGGGGCTCAAGTCAATGATACTAGAGAACAAATGCTATTAAGGATACCTCTCTAGAACACTGGCAAGATGTACCAAGTGAGGGACCAAGGTATATTCAATATAGATAGGGGTTTGTCCACTATAATACTGTACCCTTTTTATTTTTGAGGATGCCTAGAAAGATTTCCCACTCACAATTTTCATTCCTGGATACTTTAGTTTGTGATACCCTAGAGAATTGAGAAACTTTTATTGTTTTTCAGCATTTTAGGTTATAATTGTGAATGATTTTTTTTTTGACAGGGAGGATTCCTGTATGAGTTAGTTTTTTTGAGATAATTTAAAAATCTATTTTTAAAACCACATTTGATTTTTTTTTAATGTTTAAGTGATATTACTTGCTACTTTGCTGAATTTTGTACCAATATTGACTATCAAGGATTATATAAGAAATATGAACTTTGATTCACTGAAATGCTGGTGTCTAGTTGGAAAACAATCCTATTTTTCTTTTTGTATTTAAACAAAACTTGTCTGTTTATCTTTTGGGGAAATACTTATGCACTTCTAATTTAGAGTTTTCCTTGCTGGCCTTAAAACACTAAGAAATCACATTTAAAGTTTAATTTCTTTTCCTGGGAGCCTCACATTTCCTGGAGGCTTATTTGACCTGGATTGTTATTTTCTCTTACTTTGTCAACTTGAAAGGAAATGTTAGTACACTTATTCTCACTTAATCCTTGGAGTAAATATTCCTTTGTAAAAACTAAATGACTTTGAACTGTTAAATGAAACTGGAAGATTACTCACTGATAGCTAACAACTGTAGGTGACAAAACATATTGAGGCTCTATAACATAACATTAGAAAAAAGTTACCCTAAAATCTTCAGGAGTACTCCCAGAACCCACAGGGGAGGATATATCAGCCTAACTCTACAGAGGCCACAGAGACTACACACTTCATATATGTTTCTTTTCTTTTTCTTAAATGTGAAATCCCTATTTGTTGGACTTTCTTGTCACTGTCCTAATAACAAAAACAAATTAAAATCTTGGGGGTAAAGGGGAAATAACACACCATGAAAATCTTACAACCAATGAGCAAAAGAAGCTGCAAATTCAAGCTCTCCTTGTCCCTTGAAATTCTGATAGACAAGAGAAGTTATTGTTGTCTCAATTTAACAGACAAGGAAGCTAAAGCAACAGGACATTAAAGGTTGTGCTTTGTAACATTGATGACTTCGTGTCCAGATCGCAATTCCTCATCTGGTGCCATGGAGCACTCAGAGCTAAAAGGGTTGGAACTGACAGCCCTTTCAGTAAAATCATACCCCAATACACTCAGGTAGACAAAGTTCTCAAGGCACTTAAAAAGTAGTTCAGAAGGATAAAAACAAACGAAAACTGTTGGCAGGAAGGTTAAAAGCAATGAGCAAGGAGGTTCCCTAGGGTCTTGTGAACTGATGGCTAAATTGTAAAAAACTACTTTTACACTCCTCTGGCCAAAGAGCTCACACAGCTGGGTCCCACAACAATTATCCTGGGTGCAATGTTAACCCAAACTGCCCAAGTTCTTCAATACAACTTTTCTGCTTGTAAAAATCCTGACCACTACTGTGGGAAAATGGAGGTGGGGCTGAAGGGGTCAAGTCACTCCTCCCCACTTCCACCACGATCTAGATCGCAATACGTAAATGCTTCAAACATCTGTAATTTCAGATGTGGCTACAGATGCCACAGATGATAGTCTTCCTATAACTTAAGAGATGGACTTTAGAAGCCTCTGTGGTCAAAATGTCTTTATCCTTCAGCCAATCTATTTACAAACTTCTCTGAACTTTCCAGAGAACAGATTCGTAGTCTATATTGTAGTGATTTTATGCCATTAATGGAAAAATAAAGTTATAGTTTTTTAAAGAACTACAAGGTTTGGAATTGTAAAATGATTATAATTGTAAATCATAAAACTTAAAATTCTAAATTGTAAATATCCTTTTGTACACCTAAGGTATTTGAGTATAAACATGGATTTTAATATTTTCTTCTACATTTCAGATTAATTTTTGATATTGAGTAGAATAGTAGCAATTAAGTTTAGCAATGTTGCCTAAAATCAGACACTTTTTACTAATAAGAAAACTATTTCACTTTTAGAAGTGATACAACTTGCATTTTCTACATGATTGAGTATAATCCTGCTGAGATACTTAGCTCATTTAACTCAGCAAATCATATGGCATAGCTAGCAAGAATGTTTTTTCACTGGACTATTGAAGAGAGATGAAAATAAAGCTGAAAAACACAGGAGATCCTGCCTTTGTCTCCCATTAAAGTATATCTTTATTAACAACTCCTACAATTGCATAATTAAGTGGCAGGCAGCCCTCCCTGATCACAGATACTTTGTGCAGTCATTCAATGATGGGTCAGAGCTTGAAACAAATTAAGCCATTGAAGCACAGCAGGTTGTAGTCATCAGTTTGTTCATAACTTGACAGTTACATATGATACAGAAGCCAGATTTTTTTTAAGCATTGTGACTGAAAAGGGTACATTTTCAAATCTGACTGTTGTTTAATTCTAACATTAGTGTCCTTTTAATTTTAATGATTCTAAAGATCAGTGATTCCACTGGTGTGGGTTCCTTTCCCTGAGTATGAGATACATTTACATCTATATTAGTTGTTTTCCCAAATTATACCCAAAACATAAGAAGAACCATTCTCTCTCTCCCTCCTTCTCTCTCTCTGTCTTGAAATATCTATCAAAAGAGATGGGCAGCATTTAATTATTCATTCATTTGCTAGGAAAGAGAAAGAAGAGAAGAGAAAGAAGGGAAAATGATGGGGTCAATAAAGGGAAGAGAATAAATGTTTATTAAGTGCTTAATATGTGCCAGGCACTATGCTAAGCATTTTAGAAATATTATCTCATTTTATCCTTACAACTATCTTGAGAGGTAGGTACTACTACCCCCATTTTACTGTTGGCCAACTGAAGCAGATAGGTTAAGTGATTTATTCAGTTTCACACTAGGAAATATTTGAGACTGAATAAACATTTATATAGGCTTTAATTATATTTCAGGCACAATGCTTAGTGCACATATAGATATTATCTCATTTGAACCTTATGATAACCCTTTGAGGTATATAATACTATTACCCTCCTTTTATGGTTGAGGAAATTGAGGCAGATAGAGGTTAAGTGACTTGCTCAGGACCTGTAGCACCAGCACGATATTCACAGTGCCTACAGGGGCCACGAATATCCCCAGGCAATTCTGAAGACAGAACCAAAACATTTATTCAGACAACAGAAAGCCAAATCCATTATAGTATCAAAAATCTATACATAATAACAATGCAGAGGACAACATCAACCTTAAGCTCTCCCATGCTAGTGCCTTCCCACAAACAAACACCCATGAATCTAGTTGTCTGTCTCCTCTCTCCCTCAGTTCCGACTGCTCTGATCAATTTCCTCTCAGCTCTGTTCCACCTCTGCCTCTTCCTATTCTACCCTTCCTGCTCCAGCCCTTCTTGTTTCATGTGACTTTACTCATGTGACTGAGGCTTCCATGTGACCCAGGCAGGTCATATGGGCCGGTTAATGAATGGGAAAGATCTTCTCATTTAAATTACAGTTACAATTCCCATTTAAATTATAGTCACACAGCTAGGATTTGATGCTGTAATTGAATTCATCTCTTCTTCATTTCAGGCCCAGATTTCTACCCATCATAGCATCTAGCTTCAGTAAAATCCAAGATAGGGGAATAAAACGTAGAAGAGAAAGAGGAAATGGGAAAGAAGGAAACATGGGAAGGTAAATGAAAGATGGTTAAGGAAAGGTGGAAAGCAGTATTGACACAGTGGATGGTAGAGCCAAGATCACAAAGAATCTTCGAAACTAGAACACTGGGTTGAATTTAATAAGATAAAATTCAAGAAGCATAAATGCAAAATCTTATACCTGCATACAACTAAATCAATTTCACAAACATGAAGTGAAAGAAACATTGATGGATAACAGTTGTTCTGACAGATTTGGGGTTTTTAGTGAAATAGGAGCTTCACATGAGTCACTAATGAGATGTGACAGTCAAATAATTAATGTGAACTTGCTGTGCATAAGGAGCTAGCTTACAGGATTGGGAAGTCCAGTCTCATTGTATTCTATTCTTGTTATAATCTGTTTTCAGATCTCAATATTAAGCTGATAACATTGAAAGTGTCCATGAGAGGGGAAATAGGAAGGTGAGGAGCCTTGAGTCCTTGACATATAAGGATTCTTTGAAAGAATTGAGTATGGTTTGTTTAAAGACGAGAATGTTGGTAAATGGGGTGGGATAAGGAACATGGTGGCTCTCTTAAATTATTCGTGGAGCTGACATGCAGGAGGGGAAATAGACTTTTTCCATGTGTCAGAAGAATTAGACTTTTTCAATTTGGTCTCAAACAGAAAAACCAGAAGCAACAGACAAGAATCATAAAGAAGCAAATTTAGACTCAATATAAGATGGTAGTAGTGGGGAGTTCCTAAACAGAGATTTCTAAAGTGGTAGGTCACCCTTTCTTCAAGCAGAAGCTGGATGACCACTTGTCAGGTATGCTATAGTGTAGATACCTTTTATACATAAGTTGGTTTCAACGACTGTATTTTATGATTTAATAATGCTCTATTGCTCATCATCTTCCCACAAACTTCCTCTGAAAAGCTTATGAGGATATTTATATGTGAGTGAATGCATATGTCTTCTGTAACCTATAATAACTTGTGGATGTGACGTGCAAAGTGGGAAAATATATCTCAGTACCGAAAAGTAGTTAAAAAGCACTGAAGAGCAATTGAGTCTTCATAATTAAAATCACTATTTGACATATGAAAATCAGGTGCACTTGTGAAATCACATGCCACCAAAATAAGTAGGAGAAATTACAATAGAGCTTCAATATAATTCAACCTTTTCTTGTAAATTAGATTTGCAAACTCACATTCATCATCTTATTAAACTGGCTATTTCTCCATCTCAAAGATAAGCAATATCAGATAGCAACCGTATTAAAACAAATATATGCACAAAACAAAATAATACATCTTCCCAAAGTATTGCATCACACAAGTAATAGCTAATAGAAAAATGCAAATTCAAAGAAAAATCAACAAACCAGAAAGCAACTAATTTGTTCTTGGCACTATAGATCTGTTCAAATCTTTTTCATTCTTCTTTTGATCCTCTGATATCTCTCATATTGTAATGTTTAATATAAACCCTTTCTCTTTTAACAAGGATATATCTATGCACATGTGTACATATGCATATATGAGAGTGATATAGTATGTATGTTTGATTGCCACCAAATTTTGTTTGATGTGTAATCTACTTGTCTCAAGAAATTAAATTAGTGTAAGTGGAAATGATGTGTGTGATTGATGACAGGATTTAAAAAAATTTGAAGAACATACTCTACAATGTCATCAGATCTCTTTGAGGACTAGAGCTATTGAGTTGTTCCTGCTGAATGGGAAAAATGTGTGTGTGTCTATGTGTGTGTGTATGTGTGTGTGTGTGTGTGTGTATGTATACTTTAATTTTCTTATTCCTGTGAATTTTTAATATTGTTTTTGTAACATACTTGGAAAAATAGATTGACTCTTAAACATTTTAGAATAATACTGAATGACTAATAAAGCAAGTTAGATTTAATAAACTGTTTAACACAAGTATTTATTGAGTTCCTACTTATTTATTATATATGATATATAATTGATTGATATATGATATTGATATATGATTGATTAATGAATACATTTTATCCAATGCTTAGGAAGAATAGATGAAAGTGCAATTCTTATCCTTAAGGAGCTTTTTAATTTAGTAGATTAGTTAGAAAACAATGGTTTTTATTTGCATTTTCCTTTTTTTTTCTGAGTAAATAAGAAGTGGAATAGTGTAGAGTAACTGATAGTGGAGGTTTTAAGAGACTTGGGCCTTGTTTAAGTTCTGATCTTTACTGGCTATGTGACTGTGGTAAAGTCTTTCACTACTCCATTTTTCAGTTTCCTCATTTGTAAAAACAAAATAAAAATCATAATCTCTCCCCCTAAATAAACACACAATAAAAGCATAAAAGTCAATTACATAAGAATGTTTTTAAAAGTTACATGGTTTTATGAAAAGATACAGAAAACAGACGAAAACAGTACACATCTTTGATTAAAAATCATATCTATCGAAAGAACTTAAGGTGATGAAAAAGATGTCTAAGTCAACGAGATTGCAATGCTTTGTAACAGTCAAAAATTGTAAGCATTTCTCATGAGATAAGGAAAAAAAATAATGATGTCCACCCAATCTCTTAATACATAATGCTATATAGGTTAAGTGTAAGAATATGTCTACTGTTCTTTCTAAAATGTCACACTTCTTATGAGAGAGCAACATGCAAACCAGAAGAATCTCTCTAAAAGACACAACTTTGAAAGACTTCTGACCTCTGGCCAAAGTAGTAACCAATCATGACTTCCAAAGGCTGATGATGAAGCATATTTCCTTGGCAGAAAGGTGATGGAACAGAATACAGGAGGCATGAATTCTTTGATACGGTCAGTGTGTTGATTGATTTTCCTTGGCTATATCTGTTACAAAGGAGACCAGAGGGGGTGGAAAGGTAGGGAGGTAAATTACTGAGGAGTGATAGATACAAGGAGGCAAGCATCAATAAAATATTTTTAATGCACAGAAAGAAAAAAATAAGAACTGTAGAGAGGACATCAATAGAGAATTTTTTTTTTTTTTACTATTTTATACATGTGTATATATAGATATATATGTACATATGCATATATGTACAAATACATAGATGCATGAATATATACACATATGTTTCATTTAAAATAAATTTACACATGTGAGATTCAGCTTCTTATGCAAATCTTTTTCCTGTTTTTCTTTCCATCTAGAAATATCAGTATTTGTTGATAATAAAAGGGAAAATTTGGGGGAGGAGCCAAGATGGCAGAGTAGAAATATTCACATATGCTAGCTCTGAACCCACAGCCCATAAATTGCCTAGAAAGAGGAACACCCAACAAATTCTGGAGCAGTGGAAGCCTCACAACAATGGAGTGGAGGAGATTTCTGTTCCAGAGAACTCTGAAAAACCGATCCCAAAGGTCCGTTGCACACTGGACCTGGAGCAGAGCCCAGCCCTTCCTTAGCTGTGTGGCACAAAGAGGAGCAGATCTGATCAGACTTCAGGGACAGAATCTCTGGCAGCCACAAAGGTCCCTCCACCCACAAGCGCTACAGGTCAGTGAGAGAGACTACTGGGCTGGCTGAGAGGAGACCAAGGTGTCTCCATAACTCAGGCCTCCTTGGGAGGCAGTGGCAGAGAACAGGGGCTCCTAAAGCAGGCAGGAGCTCCGATCACTGTTGAAGGTCTCCACATAAATCCCCTGAGGGAACTGAGCCCTGCGAAGTGGCCTAGCCCCCACCTGAGCACCAGAACTTAAGCTCACGTTGAATAGCAGCCCCGGCCCCCACTGAAAGCCCTGAGGCTGGGGAGCAGCATTTGAATCTCATACCCCAAGCACTAGCTGGGCAGATCTGGAAGTGAGGCAGCGGTGCAGAGAAATCTCAGAAGTCAAGTTACTAGCTGGGAAAATTACCAGAGAAGGGAAAAAAAAATAAGACCATACTTTCTTGGTGAGCAGATGTTTCCTTCTTTCCTTTCTCATGAGGAGGAAAAATGCTTACCATCAGGTAAAGACATAGAAGTCAGGGTCTCTGTATCCCAAACATCTGAAATAGATATTCAATGGTCTCAGGCCATGGAAGAGCTCAAAAAGGATTTTGAAAATCAAGTTAGACAGGTGGAGGAAAACCTGGGAAAAGAAATGAGAGAGATGCAAGAAAAGCATGAAAAACAGGTCAATACCTTGCTAAAGGAGACCCAAAAAAATGCTGAAGAAAATAGCACCTTGAAAAATAGG
>JAQQSK010000608.1:0-16121 GCA_028658325.1 Potorous gilbertii
TTTTGGATCTCTTTCAGGCAGTGATCAGTGGATTCCTTCAATACTTATTTTGCCCTCTGCTTCTAGAATATCAGGGTACTTTTCCTTGATAATTTCATGAAGGATGATGTCTAGGCTCTGTTTTTGATCATGGCTTTCAGGTAGTCCCATAATTTTTAAATTGTCTCTCTTGGATCTATTTTCCAGGTGAGTTGTTTTTCCAATGAGATATTTCACATTCTCTTCCATTTTTTCATTCTTTTAGTTTGTTTTGTGATTTCTTGGTTTCTCAGAAAGTCATTAGCCTCCATCTGTTCCATTCTAATTTGAGAGTACTATTTTCTTCAGAGTTTTTGCACCTCTTTTTCCACTTGGCTAATTCTGCTTTTGAAAGCGTTCTTCTCCTCATTGGCTTTTTGAACCTCTTTTACCAATTGAGTTAGCCTATTTTTCAAGGTGTTATTTTCTTCAGCATTTTTGGGGGTCTCCTTTAGCAATGTGTTGACCTGCTTTTCATACTTCTCTTGCATCTCTCTCATTTCTTTTCCCAGTTTTTCCTCCACCTGTCTAACTTGATTTTCAGAATCCTTTTTGAGCTCTTCCATGGCCTGAGCCCATGAGATACCTATTTCAGATGCTTGGAATACAGAGGCCTTGACTCCTATGTCTTTACCTGATGGTAAGCAGTTGTCTTCCTCGTCAGAGAGGAAGCTTTGAATCATTTTTTCAAGAAAATAACCTTCAGTGGTCTAGTATTTTTCCCTTTTCTGGGCATTTTCCCTGCCAGTTACTTCACTTCTGAGAGTCCTCTCTACCCCTGGCCTAGATCCACCCAGCTAGTACTTGAGGTCTGAGATTCAAATGCTGCTCCCCAGCTTCTGGGCTTTTGGCGGCAGGCTTGGTTGCTATTCAGGGTAAGATTAAATCAGGTTCTCAGGTGGGAGCAGGGCCGCCTCCCAGGCTCAGTTCCCTCAGGGGTTTTATGCAGAGACCTTCTGTAATGAAGCTGCTGCCGAGCTTCTGACTGCTCTGGGAGCCTCTGGCTGACTGCTGCCTCTGCTGCTGCCTCCTGAGGGGGCCTCAGTCCCGGAGACCCCCTGCTCCCCTCTCAGCCCGTCTCTCTCACTGACCTGTAAGTCTGTGGGTGGAGGGACCTTCGCGGCCGCTGGAGATTCCCTAAAGCCTGCTTGGATCTGCTTGCTCCTCTCAGTGCCAAGTGGCCAGGGCAAGGGAGGGCTCCACCCCCTTCCCATGTGCGATGGACCTTTGGGTTCGGTTTTTCAGGGCTCTCTGGAACAGAAATCTCCTTCACTGTGTTGCTGCACGGTTTCCACTGTTCCAGAATTTGTTGGGAGTTCTTTTTAGAGGAAATCCATGGGCTGTGGATTCGGAGCTAGCATATGTGAGTCTTTCTACTCTGCCATCTTGGCTCCGCTCCCAACATCTTCCTTCCTGATAGTGACTCTGAAGGAGTTCTTGAGTGGTGTGGATCCCACATACAAGATATGGACTTTGGCAAATCAAGAATTAGTGCCGGAGTCCTTGCAAGTTATGATCGTTCCCACATCTGGCAGCAGCTGAGACTCTTTCTCTCTGGTCACTGACACCACCAGGAGGCTGGCCCATCGGTGGCTCCACAGGCATGGTCTCCTCTTATTTCCCAATAGGCTATCACACTACAATCCCCTTCTACCTTCTCCCACCTCCCATCTATATTTCAGTCTCTCCTATATACTGTTTTCTCATCTGATATTGCTACCACATCCACAGCACTTCAAGTTTAAACTTGACCTACATAACTAATTCACTGCTCCTCACTACATAACATGTATAGATGTACCCTTCCCTCCACTTACACAGATTGTACCCTAGCAGTGGTCCACATCACCTGAACCCTGGAGTATTACAATGCCTTAGTTGATCTGTCTCAGTTTTGCAAGTCTCTTCCCATCCAAGTCTGTCCGCCACTCAGACGCCACTCAGATCCACTCGGGTTTCATCTTTCCATTGTATAATAGAATAAACTCCAATACTTCTCAAATCAAATGTAAAATAGTGCACTGAGCTTTTAAAAGACCTCCGTATTCTAGTTCCTGCCTAACTTTCTAGTTGTCTTGCATTTTACTCCCCTCCAGGTACTTTTAGATTCAATGACAATGGTTTCCTTGCTGCCCCTTGCACAAGACACCTAATGTTCCAGTTCTGAATTGTCACTGGCTGTCCTCTCATGCCTAAACTTTTCTCTCTTCTGTATCTGCCACCTTATTTCCTTGGCTTTCTCTTGGTCCCAGCTAAAATTTTGTATTCTTCAAGAAATCCTTTGTGAGGTCCCCTCCCAGCATTCGTTAATGATTGTTCCTTCTAAAATGAATTTCAATATTTCCTGCAAATATCATATATAGATAGAGATATTTAGATATCTATATTCACTCATATAGATATCTAAATATCTATATAGGTATCTGTATGTATATGTATATATCGATCTAAAAACATGTACTCCCCTGAATTAGACTCTGAATTCTTTGACAGCAGAATTTTTTCTGCTGTTTTTTTGTTTTGTTTGTTTTTATCATTTTTTTTGTATTCTCAGGGCTGAGCATAGTGCCTGGCACAAAATGTTGTTGATGCTCAGTCAGTTCTCAGTCATGTCTTGGGCAAACAGAATTAAGTGACTTGCCCAGGGTCACACAGCAAGTAAGTATCTGAGGCCAGATTTGAACTCAGAAAGATGACTCCAGGTCATCCTCCAGGCCTGGCACTCCAGCCACTTCACCATTTAGCTGCCTCTACAAAGCAGGCTCTGGATAAATGCTTGTTAACTGGAACAAATCATTGAGGAAATCATCTCATTACAGACAGCAAGCCTTGGAATGATTTCAGCATATAGCTCATGTTGTCTATTTTCTGTGAATATGTGGGTTGCCACAGTTTTGGAAATTGTATGCTGATTGTTCTAGCTGCTGCAAGTTTTTTCCCACTTTAAGCCCACCTTCCGCTTAGTTGTCCAAATGATCTTAAGGTCAGGTCTGCCCACATCAGCCCTTTTACCCAATAAACTCTAGTGGTTCCCTGTCACCTCCAGAGTCAAATAGAAAATTCTGTTTAACGTTCAAAACTGATTATAATCTATGCCGACTCTCGCTTTTAATGGTTTTCTTTCCCATAACCCTCCTTATGTATCCAATGACATTAGCTAACCTCCTCTTCATTCTTTGAACAAGACACTCCATCTCCTTAACCCTGGAAATTTTCATGGGTTCTTGCCCATGCTTGGAATTCTTTCCCTCATCATCTCCATCCCTTGGATTCCCTGGCTTCTTTCAAGTTCAGATTAAATCCTACCTACTACAAGAAGACTTTGCAAATTCCTCTTATCCTTAATGCGTTCCCTCTATTGAGTATGTCCAATTTATCCTCTATATATCTTGTCTGTGCATCAAATGATAATCAATAAACATTTATTAAGCAGCTACTACATGTCAGACATTATGCTAAGCGTGGAGGATACAAAAAGAGGCAAAAAAAGACAATTCCTGCCCTCCAAGGCGATTACAAGGAATTGAGGAGAAAAACATGCAAATATATAAAATGCAAGGTGTATCCAGGATAGCTATAAAATAATTAACAGAGGGGAGGTGCTGGAATTAAGAGGGGCTGAGGTGGAATTTTAATTGTGATTTAAAAGAAGGCAGGGAAGTAGGTGGTCTGAGCAGAGGAGGGAGAGTGTTTCAGGAACAGGGGTCAGTCAGAGAAGATGTCTGTAACCTAGAGATGGAGTGCCTTGTTGTGGAATAGCCAGCAGGCAGTATCACTGAGAGAGTACATGTTGAGGGGTAGGATGCAAGAAGTCTGTGAAAGTTGGAAGAGGTTGGGTTTTGAATGTCCAATAGATCATTTGTATTTGATTCTGGAGGCAATAGGAAGCCACTGGAGTTTATTATAAAGTAGGATGATGTGATCAAACCTGTATTTAGGAAAATCACTTTATCTTTATCACTTTAGCTCCAAAATTAGATTTTGAGCTACTTGGGAGCAGGGATTCTTTGGCCTTTGAATCTTCAGCGTTTAGCAGAGTATCTGGTGCATAATAGGCATGTAATAAATGTTTATCAACTGACTACATATTGAATGGTTCTGTTCTGCTCACCTATAAAATCATTTTCAGCAGACATTTGAGATTTTTGTCTTGTGTCACTAATTTTACCTATTTTGAAAGTAGCTTCTACTTTTAATTATCAATGATCTCATGGTTAATACAGTTAAAAATAACTACTAAAAGCTAAAATTTTTGAAAACATCTAGGTAGAGGAGTAGATAGAGAGCCTAGAGTCAGGAAGTTTCATCTTCCTGTGTTGAAATCTGGCCTCAGACACTTACTAGCTCTGTGACCCTGGGCAAGTCACTTTACGCTTTCTGCCTCAGTTTCCTCATTTGTAAAAACAAACAAAAGAGAGAAGTGGCAAAACACTCCACTAGCTTTGCCAAGAAAATCCCAAATGGGGTCCCAAAGAGTCGGACAAGACTGAAAACTACTGAATGACAGACAATAAATGTGCCATGCCCTGTGCTTAGGGGGTATAGGTATTACCTCTCATTTGATTCTCACTACAACTCTATGAAATAGATGCTATTATTTTTCTCATTTACATATGAGAAAACTAAGACCAAGAGGTGTTAAGTGACTTGACCAGAATCACACCTCTAGTAAATATCTGAAGCCAGATTTGAACTCAGGTCTTGTTGGTCCAGAACTCTCAGAACTCTACCCACTGTGCCACCTCCCTGCCTAGCAGAAAGGCTATTCCTCTAAATTTCCATCCTATGTATTGGAAAAAGAAAGGAAAACAGTCTCCTCCATCATTTAAAATATTGTATGTCTTCCAATTACAGGCATGAAATAACAGAATCCTTCCTCATCTTTTGTCCTGCTAAAAACACTCAATCACTTTTTATATCATGATCCTTTCCCCAAATTCCTTAAGACCAAGTGAATATTTAGTTAATTTTCAATTTTACTATTACTCTCTTTTAAACATTTTAGAATTTGAAGACACTTTTATTAAATCATCCCTGAAAATAGAAGTATTATTGCTTCCGTTTTACAGATGAATAAACGGATGCTTACAGAATCACAAAATTATAGTATTGGAGAATTTGAAGGTACCTCAGTGGCCATTTAGTCCTGTAAGAAATAGACAATATAATATAAAAATTCAATGACTTGTCCATGCTCACACAGTCAGTAACTAGCAGGACTTGAATCCAAGGCTTTTTACTCAAAATCTCGTATTTTTTCAGCTACTATAGTTTTCCTGTCTTATAATGGTCTAGAGTTAAAAGACTAAGTAACTAGGTAGGTCTAGAAGTGTAAAACTGTTTCCACGATTTAGTGAGAAAACTCTCACTGCATTTCTCGGGAATCATCCAACTCATATTCACTCTTTTGCTTTAAATAAGGAAACATCTGAACATCTGGAATAGCACCATTAAGGTAGAAGCAGAAATGAACACCTGGTATAGTCTACATTTTACAGTATTGTGATCAATGTAAAGTGCATATCCAAAGGACTTTTATTCTGAAAAGAGGCTCATTCTTAAGTTAACCAGAGACTTAGTAAAGCTTAGCTTGAGAATCTAGTTCAGAAAGCTGTTGGCTCAGAAACGACCAAGCCCATCTTGAGTTTTAATTTTGGATTTGGATTTGGATTTAGATCAGACTTGTATTGCAAAAATCACCCACTGAGTGAATACTACACTGTGTGCTCCACAATCACCACCAACCCACAAAGTGCGGAAAGGAGCTGTGTTTTTATAGATGATTGAACTTTCATTTTTTCACACCTCCTTCACATACAGCTGGAGTGGCTTAAAGTCTCAGGAATAGGTTTGATTCATTGCTTGTCTCTCTGATGCTCTCAGATTTTTCATATTTTTAGATTATTCACTAAGGGGGATGAAACCTTTTAAGAGTTCATATACTTTAGAGATCTCTTTTATTATTTTACCTTAGTAAAATATTTTCCTACCAGAAGAAATCTTAATAAAGTTAAAAGGAAAAATTACCAACTGTGTGATTAATGTCATATCAGTGACGTACTTTTCAGTCATATTTTTCATAATAAACTCAAAATGACTTTATTTGAATTTGATATTTCAATCATATAGCCAATGAGAAAAATACTGCCTCACAGAATGCCAAAGTTAATAATAGGTTATTATGGACATTTATATTTTAAATATTTATCAATATGAATTCTTTAACATTGTATGGGTTAAAATGTATGTATGCATATATGTACATAGATATGTAAATATATAGAAATTCAGAGATACAATTATAGATTTGGATATATTGACTCAAGGGAATATTGATACATTGGATAGTTGACTATTATAGGAAAACATCAAATGGCTTTATGTTTATATCCCTGGGAGTCAGAACTGGATCTGAGTCTTCACTTCCTAAATGACCTCAAATTGCAGCTCATTTTGGACCACTAACTGATAGCACTGCTTGCTTATAGTTTTGTCTTACATTTATCCATGTCCTCTGTCACTGTAATTGATAAAGGAGCACTTAAAACACAGAGGAGGTAAATAGTTACTGCAGTGATTGCTTGATTTTCCCCCTTAATATTTTGAGGGTTATTTGTTATACACACACAAAGACCTCTAAAAGGATTCTTCTTATTCTTTTATTTTCTCCTATGTTCTTTGTCACCTTTCAATATATTTCTACAGCTTTGATTCAATTAACTAATTATATTTATGGCACATCTTTGTTGTTGTTCAGCCATGTCTGACTCTTCATGACTTCATTTTGAATTTTATTGGCAAAGTGGTTTGTCATGTTCTTCTTCAGCTCATTTTACAGATGAGTAACTGAGGTGAACAGGAGTGACTTGGCCAGTCACACAGCTTGTAAATGCTGAGGTGGGAGTTGAAGTCAAGAAGAAAAGTCTTTCTGACTTCAGGCCTGGCATTCTATCCACTCTACCACCTAGATGCCTATGGAACAGTTTTAAGTTACTTCCTTCATACTAGGAGGAAGAGATGGGATGAAGAATTAGTTACATCCACTAAATACATAGGAAATGGATCAGACAAAATACAGAAGTTCCATACTTAGGATAATTGGATGTAAAACCAATATATCCAATCTCAACAACACCTCATTTCTGAATGCCAATCCTCTTCCTCCTCTACCCAAAGACTCTAGATAATCTTTCCCTTAATTACTTCTCTAAACCTCATCCAGTCTCTAATTATCTATCTACTCTTCCACCTCCCTCATCCCTTTCAGCACAGGATCTTGGCTCATACATCAGTGGATAGATGGAGGCCATCCAGATGAGCCTTCATTCCTTTCCAATTCCTCACTTCAGGTCACTTCTGCCATAATCTTGCATTCTTTTGTGTCAGGCACAGGGAATGAGAAAAAAGGCTCCATGTATTACCAATGCCAATCCCTCTACCTGTGACTTGTGTCCTGGCTTCTCTTGTTTCTTCCAGGACTTGGTTTATTGATAATTTCCCCCCACCCCTTCCTCTATCTCTATTTAATTCCTATCCTTTCATTGGAGGAGTACAGGGCATATAGTAGGGGGGATAGTGAAAAGTGGCTGATTCATTGATTGACAGTGGCTCTTCTCTTGTTGCCTACAAACATGCCCAAATCTCCCCAATCCTTATAAAAGCTTAGCCTGATCCACCTTCAATTCAGGCAATTAGACTAGGCATTTGCTTCCTTTCTTATTTAAACTCTTAGCTAAAAGCTTTCTTTGCTTTTTTTTTTTTTACTTTTTCACCTCCCACTCATTTCTGAACCCATTGTAAATCTGCTCTTGTCACTATCTCTCAATGAAACTATTTTCTATTAGATCACTAGCAATCTTTTTTATTGTTAAATCTAGTCTCCTTTTGCTAATGTTTATCTTTCCTAAATTTGTGTTTTTGTTGCTGGAGACCAGCCTCACTCTGAGTCTTCATACCTTCTCATTTAGTACTCTGCCATAATGTATAGAATCCTATTTGGAGCTAGAAGGGAAGTGAGAGGTCATAAAGTCCAACTTCATTTTACAAAGATGACGGAACTGAACCCTACCTTGATAATTTTGTAAAAGAAAACAAATGAAAAAAACTGAAGAATTGCGTTAAAAATGAAATATTGTGGGGGTTTTTAATGCATAGAGTGACCCTCCGTCAAGGCAGTTTTTAAAAATAGTACTGATTTTATTATTGTGTTGTTCAGTCATTTCAGACATGTCTAACTCTTCATGACTTTTTGGGATTTTCTTAGGAAAGAAGTAGTCTTCCCTTATAGGCTCATTTTACAAAAGAGGAAATTGAAGTGAACAAGAGTAAGTCATTTGCCCAGGGTTATGCAACTAATAAGTGTCTGAAGCCAATTCTGAACTCGGGTCTTCCTCACTTTAGACGTGGTCTTCAATCCACTGAGCTACCAAGCTAGTTTTTTTCTTTTTTTGTTTTTGTTTTTGTTTTTTTGGAAGAGACCTAAAACCCTAGATGATTTAGGGGAATGTTGACGCCAAAGCATGTGAAGATGTATCTGTCTAGTGATGTAACTATCTATACTACACAGGCATCTGTGAACAATATGTTATCTCCTTAACACAATAGAAACACTTTAAGGTTCACTCTGAGTTTCAACACTATCTCACTTTTGTGTTTGTAGGCACCAGCACAATGGTTGGTACGTATTGGATGGTGCCTAACAAAGACTTGTTCATCAACTGATTGGTAAAGATATTCTCTGTCCAGAGTCATAACTAGATGAAACTATTTGGGTGAAGATTCATTTGAGGAAGGCACACAGAACATTTCAACAAGAAATTAAAGGTACAAGTACTAAAGGATAGTCCAGGAGATGTGAGGAAGTCCCAGAAACTTCTTTAGTATGTGGACTATGGACATCTTAGGGAGCTGTCATGAAAATGAGCTCTTCCTCCATAATGGTACCTGAGTTAGAACTTTTATCTTTCTCATTCTAGCAGCTCAGCTTCTGTGGTTAGCACACTTTCAGACACATGACTTTGGTACTTTTTGCCAATATTACTCAGTATTCCACATAACACATGGATTTTGTGTTGAGTATTCCAACATTTAAATAGACTTCATAATCTTATTGACTATATCATTCATTTTTTCAGGCAATCCACGGATAGAAGCATTTTATTTTATTACAAAGTAAGCATCTTATAAGTTTCCTGGAATAAAGAATCAGGATAGCCTAATGGTTAGAGTTTCAATTTTAGAGCCATAAAGATTCAATCCTGCCTCTGACTCATACTCAGTTAGGTAGTCCACAGAATGCCAGGCTTGGAGTCAGGAAGACTTTCTGAGTTCAAATCAGTATTTGGGTAGATGAATGACACTGGGCTTCACTTCACCTAGTCTGTTTTAGGTTTGTCATCTGTAAATTGAGCTGGAGAAGAAAATGGCAAACCACCACAGTACACACAGACACACACACACATACACACACACACACTAGCCCCCTTTAAAACTTAGTGAATGGTCATATTCTATAGAATGCCTTTTCTGATTGCTCCATGTTCCATAAATGTTCTATTTTATGTGCTACTTTTGAAATTATGTATTCTCTCTCCCCCATAAGAATGATTTTCTTTAAAAAGTGTTATCTCATTTTTGTTTGCCCCCAGAGTCTAAGACAGTACAAGGCATGTAGTAGGTACTTAATAAAATGTTTCCTGAATGAATAAATGAATTAATTTCCACTTTGAATCATTGGAGCTCTCTACATTGCTGGTCTCCACTGGTCTGATCTTAAAAATCAAACCAAACCATAAAAGTCTCAATATGGGGCTAATGCTTCCAATTCCTTAGGAAGCATAGTGGACATTTCTTCAGTTTAGCAATGACCTAGAAAGCACTACATATTTCTCTGCTGCTGTAGCTGTTGGGGATGGTAGTGATAAATTCCAATTATAGCATCTTATACTATACAATTCATTTTATAATATCCAAGTCTCATTTAGTTTTCACAATAACACAGAGAGGCAAGGCATGCATTCTGAACTTCCTTTTACAAATAAGCAAACTGAACCTCAGAAGTGCTTAATGATTTTCTTACGGTCACAGATCTTATGGTCATAAATCTGTGGTTATCCCTTCCATGCTGTAGAGACTAGGGTTGGGGTGGATATTAACATAATGAATGTTAGATTGGGAAAATCCATGTAAAAATTTTTAGACCTCCCTTTATACCAGAGAAGAAGTCTGAATCTTATCTTTTCTTTTTACGAAGTGTTTCAGTAACAATGTAAAATTTAGGTTGGTATTGTACAATACTAAAAATATAGTTTATGCTTTTCTGAGTTTCTAAGGTTTGTTGTGTCATCTGCTGGCCTTTCTGTGTCATCTGCAGCTTCCACAAAATTCCCCCCAAATTCCCATTTAATTTCTCATACCATCCTACAGTATATCAAAACTCCAATGGGAAAAATTGTGATGTGGAAGGGATAACTGTACTACATGTAGGTCTTCTGACTCTGAGTCCACTGTCCTTTCCACTATCCTATTTGTTTTTTCTATTATGCACTAAATATATGTTACTTTGAATAATTATTTTTAATTGGGAAAGTCAGAGCAGAACAGGACAGGTGTTGTCTGTAAATAAATTACTCTAGTAAGCAAATTTCCTTTGTGAAGTCAGAAATTGATCAGTTGATAACACTAAACTGGATAATATCCTTAAGCCACTACGGAAATTATATCCATAACCACTTGTAAAAATTTAGCCAAAAACTCATGGCGTATGGGAGTGAAGAGGGAGGAGGGAACAAGTAGGTAAAGAATGCCTGTAACTATAGATCATGATATCCAATAGGATGGGCCACCCAGAGAACTGTATATTTATAATCTATCTAGCTATCTCCATTCATCTAACTATTTTCTCTCAAGGACTCACAGTCCAATGGGAGAGACAATATGCAAATAACTATGTACAAAGAAGCTATGTAGGGAATAAATAAGGGGCATTCTCAGACGGAAGGTACTGTGATTAAGGAGGACAAGGAAAAGATTCTTGCAGAAAATGGGATTTAGGACTGTCCTGGGTCCTCGTCTCTCTTTGGACTCTCCCTTAGTTACTTTACTTACAAAGCTGTGCTGAGATCATTTTTTGCCATCTCTAGAAAACCTGAAATTGTAACACATAATAAAAATCCTCTAAGTGTATCCTGGAGATTTTATAATTTATACTAATTCCAAATACAGTGAAACTTATGCATAAATAACATTTAAAATATACGATAATTACTCAAATAATTTTATAAACATATGCAGAATACTTTTATGTGATTGAGTCTTATATCTATCTATAAGACAAAGGAATACTGCTTTAATATGGCTAGTGCCATCTTTTCTGTTTTGATTCAACTTGATATTTTTTTGAGTTTGTTAAACATCTCTGAGCTTTGTCTTTGAGGAATGAGGTTTCATTATTCTTTATTCTTAGAGTACATCATCATCAAATGGATTTCTCACTCTCATCTGTATGTCTTCCTTTGAAGGCAGATGGTAACACCAAGTACACTTTCTCCTCAAACCTAAAATTATTTTTCCTGTCTTTTCATGTCTCAGATAGACCTCCTAATAGGATAAAAAATTGGTTTACCTGATGGATATGCACAGTAGTGTTTCTGCTCCTTCGAGATATGCTGAACATTTCGTGTGGGTAGTTGAAAAAACTAAAATGATATACAGATCCTCAGAGTCCTCTCCCTTTCATTCCTTTCTCTTTCCTCCTCTTTTAATTTTCAAGATTTATTTTATGCAATGTAGGCTATAATGAGACTCCCTTTTCATTAGGTCTCCTATATTACCAACACTTCTGTACAAATTAAACAAGCTGAAATAACTTAAGAACTTAATTCTACTCAACAAATGTTTATTAAATGTCTACTATGTGTAAGGCTAGGGATATCAAGATCAAGCAACCAATTGATTTTTCAATCAACACAAATTTATCAAGCACTTATTATATGCCAGGTACAATACTAGACTTTGGGGTGAAAAACCAAAAGTGGTAGTCCTACAGAGCTTACAGTCTACTTTAGTGATGGAGGGTGAAGTAGAAGGTGAGACTGGATACACAAGATACAGATTCTTAGTGTATGAGTGTGTGTGTGTGCATGTGTGTGTATGTGTAATTTTGTATCACTGACAACTAGAGGAATCAAAAAGATTGGTATTGAGCTTCAAAAATGAAAACTGTTTGACCCTAACATCAAGGAACATGAACCATATAGTAAGGGTAACACATTTATATATCACTATAGTATCTATCTATCTATCCATCCATCTATCTATCTATCCATCCATTCAACCTATGAGTATCTCTCAGTGATATGTCTTTTTTCAACACAGAGTGACAGCTCTTAGTCTTACCTAATTTCCTGGTTTACTGAGAGAATAAGTAATTTTCCCAGGATCACTATGTCTGCATGCCAAAAGCAGGACTTGAATAAAGCTCTGCCCAAATCTCGGGCCAGTTCTCTATCCACTATGCCAGAGGCAAAAAGTATAATAAGACTTAAAACATGAAAATGGCATAGGAAGGTCAAATAGACAGAGAGGAAAGATTTGAGGGAATGATCATATCTAGCCTGGGAGATCAAAGTAGATTTTAAGACAGAATTTTGACTGGGCCGTGAAGAAAGGCATGGATTAGGAATGGGAGAAAGTCTGTTTCATGTATATATGGGCTGGTCTGCACATGTACAGGAAAGATCAAGAAAAGAACACATTTGTCCATTTTAGGTAGTATGTAGAATGAATGACTATATGAATGAATAAAAGAAATATTTTTATTAAGCTCTTACTGGACAAGGTACTAAACTTTGAGAATACAAGTTTAGAGTATAACAAGTAGATCGATATGAAATAAGCTTAGGAAGATAGGTTCAGGTAAGGAGAGTATTAGTTTCTGAAATTTAGTATTATACAAAAATATTACGTTACTATAAACAATAACCTATATAAATTGCAATATGTCAACACAAATGTCCCAACAAAATTTAATAATGTTTTATGGCTTTCCCTCCACAAAAGGTTTTCTTTTTTTCCCATGCTTTATCTGGTCATTGAGGCAAACATAGTCTCTCAAAAGCTATGCCATGGAAACACAAATGCCAACAAAGTTAGAAAGGCTTTGAGTACAGAAGCACTAACTGCCTGTGTGTGATAAAAAGAAGAGCCAACCTAAGTTCTAAGAGGCTGATTATTTGATTGGACATAAGGTAATGGACTTTTTTGGCATTTGTAATATTTACATACTATCTCCTTTCCTAAGTAGGGGAGGGATTATGACTTTTGTTTATGAAGGGCATATGCATGCTCCCTCTTAAGTAGTCAACAGATTCAGTTCAAATAGATATTTATATATGAATATAAATCAATGCATATGTAATGTTCTATATCTATATCTTTTTTCTTTATCTGTATGTATGTATGTCTATCAGCCTATCTAATATAAGTTTCCATTACTGTAAAGAGGCTTCAGCACAAAATCTGGGTAATTTGGAAGATCCTAGAATAAAAAATAAGACAAAACAAAACAAAAAATTCCCTTTAGTTTTTCTCCTGAAAAGAACACTAAATGTGCAGATGTTTAGTTAACTTTGGAGTTTCCTGGCTGTCTAACAGTAAAGGACAACATCCAAGAGTTCTTTCAAGAACCCCCAGAACAAGTTGTCTGATAGCAGCTTGGCTGTAGATCTTGTTCTGGAAGACTGCTGGATTAAAGAGCTCAAGCTCAACTCTAAACTCAATTAAAATGAAAGCTACTATACCATAGTGGTCAAATCAGTGCACCATGTGGGCATGGCTGAAAGAAGGATCAGAGAATGTTGCCCCCTTCTCTCATTAAATATAGTCTGGTGGAGTTAACTACTAGTCACACAAGGTTATTTTGAGGATCAGATGAGAGCATGTACATGAAGGAGCTTTGTAAAGTGGGAAGCAAATACAGATACAGAGTATTATCCTTCTCTACTTCACCTCTGCCACTGATAAGGAAAAACTCTTTCTCGTAATACATTTTCCCCCTTGTATTTATCTGATCTGACAAAATTTCAACGCCCAGATGATACCCCATCACCCATATCAAAGTGCTACAGTGTCAGGTTACAGCAAAATGCAAAAGACTCACACTTTCTGCAAGAAAGAAGAGAAAGAATCTGAACAAGGAAACAAGGTATAACACAGTGCATGTGTGGGCAACAGGCCTGAACTAAATTGCCCCTGCTGGTTTTTGGGTTTTTTTTTGGAATGTGGGCTAGAAGGTTGTGAAGAAATATTGTCTATGTGCAGGCATGCTAAGTTCAAGGTTGGGAAAACATTTCTTAATTATAAATCTGGCTGTAGAAGAAAGATTTATCAAGTGCATATATAAAGACTACAGAAATAAAGCAAAGACATGGAACTAATGTATGATCTCCCAAATATGTCATAAACAGTGAATTAACCTTAAAATGATGAGCAGCTGGCAATTTTCCAGAAAGCCATCTAATCTTTATGAACTAAACAATGTTATCAGTTGAAATTAAGTTTAAAAAATGAATTTGTGTATCTGTGTGTATGTGTATGTGTGTTTTTCTAATCTATTGGACTTTGATTACCACACTGATTCTATGAAAAAGAAATGATGGAAAATGTCTTTCAATTTAAGAGTTCTAACAAGGGAAAGTTAAACCCTTTAGACCTGAAAATTTCCTGTTTGTCTAATATTCATTCTTATGGGAGTATACTTTAGTTTTCTTTGAGGTCTGCCTAGTGAAAGGAGTTGTTAGTGTTTTATGCTATCGGGTAAACTGAGATAAGAAAAAGTTCACTCCTTTAGGTTATTTATCCAGGTAATGTGCTTACAGTAGTCTTTAGTCAGGAGACCAGAAAAATCAAGTGCATTGAGTAGCAACTAAAAGGGGCTCAACCCAAACTGACCATGGAGAGGCATGATGAACACCAAGAAAGCAATGCTCTAGCCTCCAAAAGACAGAAATCTTTATTGAAAATAAATAGGAGTCCAGGGCTCCATCCATGTGTAAGTGGACAGTGGATTAGGATGTCTATCTCAAGGGGTGAATAGAAGCCTACTCAGAGATGCACTAGTAAATGTTCAATAACTGTTTCTCTGAAAATGCAAGACACTTCAAAGTTTAATGTCCCTTATTAACATTTTTTATCACTTTCCTAAGTCTAGTGTAGAGCTATCAAACTAGTGGTCTGGGGCCAGAAACAGCCCGGAAAACTCCTAGTTAACAAGATTAAAATGAAAAATGTTTAACAGAATAAATAAAAATACAATACAATACAGATAAAGTTAATTTGTGGTTTTCTGAGTCAATAAGAGGTCTTCAGGGGTCCATTTCTATTTTAGTTTGACCACCAGTCAAGACAATCTACAAAACAAATCAAGCCTTGATGTCTAGCATTTACTAGTTTCTGAGATGTGAATGCTCGCAATTACATTTAATAATTGATTCTCAAGCTCTCAAATCCATCTCTAACAGAATTTTGATTGGATTTTCCATCTCTCTAAAACGTCATTACCACTGAGAAAAAAATGAACTGGCCAATGAAAACAGGGTAAACACTCCTGAACTTCCTCCTTTTTTAAGGAGGAAGGATGGTAGAAGTGGAGGGCTTAGGAAATATTGGTGAGTATGGAGTGTGAGGAAAGCCTTTCTGGGAAACCAATACTGACTCTATTTTCTGTTTTGGTTTTAACTTTAAATTTAGCACCCCTAAATCTTGGGAGTCTGAGTCCTGGTTGCATCTTTTGCTCTGAAACCCTTTGTTGATCATGGTCCCTGTTCCTCAGTAGTCCTTTCCCCCAGTAGTATCTTGCTTTATTTCCTGAACATCACCTTGTTTGAGGTAAAATATATGTAATGGAGGTTTGTGCATGGCCAAATAACCTAAGCTAGTGGGATCACACATGTGGTAAAAAGCAAGAATCAGTTTCTGGGAGAAGACATTCTGTTCTTCTATCACTTGTTTGGGAACAGACCCCACTGGCTGCAAATAAAAACTGACTGTACCTTTAAAACTATCACATTGGTATAATCTCACTCTCTCTTTCTGGTTCTATCCAG